>KN817707.1:0-29731 GCA_000827495.1 Hypholoma sublateritium FD-334 SS-4 | reverse complement strand
AGGACTGCAGCCGCTGGGTCGGTCGAAGGAGCCTGCCAAAGAGTTGGAGTCAGCGACAACAGCATATAGACTGCGTGATAGACTTACATTGATTCCAGGGAGATTTGTCGCGATGGAGCAGTATGCGGCGGCTATAGATAAGCTCTCGCTGTTCGAGGCGCCCACGCAGGAGGCTGTCGTTTACAGAGCGACATGTCCCAGTTGATGAAATATGGATGTGCGGTTGCTAGCGTCGTGCGAATCCTGAACGCGCTCTCGGAGAATCTGCGTGGATTAGCGAAGGTGTGACGAGCTCACAGCCCGCGCAAGAGGTGCCCAAGAGGTTATGCAGCGGGTGATTCTCCGTGCTGCCCGCGACGGGTGTGTGAGTCGTAGTGGTCATCGGTGTACGAGCGAAAGGTGTCCATCGCGGCGAATTCTTTTCCGCGCATAGTACTGGGCGGGGTGCGGTCTAGCTGCAGGCGGCGGTGGCGGTTGCCGGCGGGAGCAGGATCGAGGGCCGAGACGAAGAGCCAGAAACGAGCCAGAAAAATAGCGCGGTGCGGCCAGTTGGAGGGAAGTAGGCCGCATGGTGACGATCCTTCCTAGCACCGCAGAACCGACACGGACGACAAGGGAAGTGACACGGAGATTCAATAGCGCGTCGTGCATCATCGAGATCACGCAGTGGTTATTCGAGTCGAGGGTGGGAGCCGGCGATCACGCTGCTCGTGTACATTTTGACAACCTGAGCGCGTAGTATGCAGGACGCTCCGAGTTGGCTCCGAGCGTCAGCCAGAGACGCAGAGTTCCACGTGTGGTGGCGGATAGGCGGAGCGGTGTGCTGTGGCGCCGAGGTTCGGGCTGTRAATCGTATACAACTGTAGCTGGASACTTTCGTGGAAGATTTTCGCTGCGAGGGTGCACAAAGCTCGCGTTGCGTTGGACGTGCACGACGTCGTTGAGAGCAAGTCGCCGCGGGCCGGCGCGATATCTTTATTTAGTGGCGGTGGGGAACCAAACAACACGCCCGTCTTCTCGCTGCCGTTATCATCGCGCAGACGACGTCCGACCAGCTCAGTCTTTCTTCCGCCCGGCTAAGTAATCTGCGATTCATAACTGCTTTTCCTGTCGACGTACTTTCGCAGCAGCAGCATCTCTTCCAATGCTGCAAATATCTCTCAGCGTATCCAGATCCTGCTTCTGGCGGCTTCTCCGCCAGCCCAATGCAGGYTRACCAACATACCGAGATGCTACTGGACGTCTCTCCTATCACCAGATCGCCTCCAATCTTCGCCTCCGAAATCCCCGCCGGTTAACCCCTGCGCGCCGAACGCCGCCGTACCTTACCGCACGACTGGCTGCTCAACAAGCAGCAAGGCAGGCTCATGGTGCGTGTCGCCATCGTACAAAGAACCCCAAACTGACGCATATCATCCAGGGAAGAGCACGGTGCCTCCGGTCCTCAACACGGCTCACACCAGAACGCGCCGCGACCCATCCGAAGTGGTCCCTTCGCCGTCCTGCAGTCCACATTCCCCTGCCCACTCCTCGCCGACTGTCCTCCCGACTCGGACTGAAAACACAATGCCCAACGTCCGGAATGTCCCAGCGATTTGTCTTGTGAATACCACCGTCCGACAATGACCTGCCCGCGTCCCGCGCCACGCACCTCTGCTTCCCTCCATATCAAATGACCCCTGCAGCGCCGCGCGTTCGACCGCGGCTTCACGTGTCTCGTTCTCCAACACAAGCATCGGTCCTCCACCCCGCACAGGACCTCCACCTTTGTCTGCATACATGCCGCATCCGCCTAGTTCCCCGCTACCCCCGCTACTATACGTTTCAAATTTCCTCCGCACACGCGGCCTCAGGCAGTACGCTCAGCATATCAGTCGACCGTCGATTTGGACGACGGTGTACGTCAACACCAATACTGGGCAGGTACCATATGCGTGTCTTAGCATACATCCGCAAAGTCAAGCCGCGCGGTTGGGATCGATTTCACTAGGGTTCTTGACTCAATGCCCTCTCGGCCATGATCTGAAGATATTCATCTAGTGAGTAAGCCAGCACTGGTTAAGGAAATTATCACTTGCCTAACGCGTACATTCCGTAGCACAGAGACTTTTCCCTCTCCTCCATCGAAAATATCGTGTAGGATTCACGCGACCTGGAATATTGTACGTGCGCCAGACGTCTCGCCGCCTCGCCACCACCCAAACCCCCATCGACTGTTCTTATTATCGAACTTTGTAAACGAGACTAGGTTCTGAACACTGAAAAACTATCTACGATCAATGTATGCCTTCTACACCAATGATCACAAGATGTCCTTCAACGAAATGAAATATAGTCTCTTTAACCATAATCTCGCGCTTCCTTTTCGCAGCTCTTCAAGTGGGCCCCAGCAGAATGGACGGACCGCCCCTGGCAATACGCTGATCGATCGTCTGTTCTCCTTCGAGTTATCGGTAAACTTTGGCGCCCAGACCATCGTACCGCGATGCACACTCCCACTTCTGGTTCTCCTCGCCTCAGGCACTCGTGCCGTCATGACCCAGCAGGCGACCGCGAAATTCGCCCACGACACCGTCGATCTCGAACGCGGCCTCGACCTAGGCCCACTCCGCGACTGCACCGTCGCCCTCGGGCGCAATGTCCACAAGGGTATTCCACACTACGTCTCCCGCGTATACCGGAAGCAGTCTTTTCCGGTTGAAGACGAAATAAAGGTCGAGAACGACGAACCTCAGCACCGCCTTGATCGAGCCGTTGAACGCTCCGCCGTCGATGAGAAATTTCAGCGCGACGGCGTTGTGCGAACAGGCTCGGCGCCGCGGGGTATGTCTTCTGGAAGTACACCGTCATTATCATCTCGAGGTACTCCGCCATTGCGAAAGAGTCGGCTACAGGCACCCCCGCGGCCGCGTCGTGGATGACGCGGAGTCGTGTATGGCAGGGTAAACGCGGCGCAGCCGACACGGCGGTGTTGTGCGGGAACAGGCTGGGCGCCGGGGGTATGTCTTCTCGAGGCGCTCTGCAATTGGGGAAGATTTCGATGACGAGGAGGCGGGGCTGCCATCAGGATCGTGCAGTGGGACAGGGCCGGGTTTTTTGTCTGTGCCATTCTTGATGGCGTTGGGACGTCTCGTATAGAAGAGTTACAGTACATGGGTACCGTGTACGCACTCATCATTCGCCCTATCTCAGGTTCCCATAATCTTTTCTAATCCCTCCGATCTTAAGAGGTCTTTCTACCGGCAATGTCGGTGACTACTTTAGTATCTCTCCTGCATGTTGCCTAAATACGCTATGACATGACTTTATACTTGAAAAAAAAAATTTCACCTGCGCGTTTATCGAGCACCTGGAGCAATCTACAGCTATCTTCGGATACTCGGTCGATAGAGGCATATCATTTTTATTGACTTTGTTTTGGAATATGGATTGAACTGTCAACCAGGCTCAAAGAGCCGATGCGATCGTGGACAAGGTAGAGCAGCCTGCGCTAACGTCATAGGACAGACGTCTCGGCCTACATAGCAGGACACTCGGCGCGATATGCCTTACTGATCGTGAAGCACCCCCAACGATGATCGATATCGATGTCGAAGGCGGAAATTGGGGTGTTTCCTGAACGTTATTGTCAGGTCCTAGAAAATCAATAGGCAGAAAATGGACGTACCAAACGGAAAGCGGATTAACATGTTCCCAAATATAGCCGGAACATATCGTTGAAGAAAGTTGTCGTGAATGATATCCCACTGAGGTGTTTCCCATATAGCATTAACGAGAGAGGAAAGAGAGAGGGGCACTGTCGCCAATGGCGCATCCATGGAGCATAAAATCTGCCGCGAACAGCCTCTGACGCGCTGTCGTCCTGAGATCCCCAACATCGAGCGCACAGAGCTTTCTTCCACGCGGCGCGGAGCATACAGAGACGATGAAGATGTWCGCCGGCGCAGCACGGGGAGGAATGCACGAATACTCGGCGGAGAGCTCGATATAGTGGGTTCGCGGATAGTTAAGGTTCTAGGAGGCACGACAGCACCATGCGGTGGTCCTGGTGCCGCGCCGTGGATTTATGTACATATTGAGGTCGGAATCGAGGGCGAAGGAAACAGGGCGGAGCCGAGCGACAGCGCCAGCGGCACGTCGTGTCCTAGCTCCGGCGCGTCGCTCGAACATGCGAGCATGAACGAGAGGGGAAATCTATGCTGTCGGCGGTCGTTGAAGTCATGCCGCAGCCGCTCGCAGCGTCCTTAGTGTCGCTGAAGCAGCTTGCGGAAATTCAGGCGGGCCGGGCAAAAGTTGGCGAAGACGGAGAACCGAGGGCACGAGTTACGGCGCCGGATCGTGGGGCTCAGGTGCGCTGAACGCATCATCGAGCAGGGGTGAGATCGAAGCGCGGGCGTCGGCACCCCCGGCTCCTGGCCCGCACGGCGTCGATGGTATGGCCCAGACGCAGAGAGGCAGCAGGTCAGGGTGCCGCTGGCGTCGGCGGGCGAGGARGAATACGGKGTGGRCTGGGCTGGGCGCGTCGTTATTTGGCTGGTTGCTTCGACGAGAATATCGCAARGAGGGGCACTGCAGGGTCGTTTGTACTGCGTGCGGACAGAGAAGAGGAGCCTGGATGCGGCGACGAATTTCGGGGAGAAGAGTAAAGGTGCGCGGAGCGAGCAGGTGAGTTGGGACTTTGAAGGACGGYGAAGGGGGACAGAGCCACAGGGGGGTGCTTTCTGGCGGCAATCGGGCGCTGCGTTTGTCTKTCTCGTGTTGGGAACTGTCGCCAGCGCAAGACCCCGTCGTTACCGCGTATTTCTTTGMGAAAAGATGAAGGTCCATGTTCCGTTTATTCTGAATAATATGCATAAGCCTCCGAGTTTTCAAGACAGATCTATACACACCAGAAAATCCCAGTTTAAGTCCTCGACAGCCAAGTTCGTTCGCTGCATGGTAAGGCTACGGTGGTATTGAGACATTGGATGCGTTTGGGGTGACGGCGAGCGGCCTGGGCGCGTGGTATCGCGTCGATAGAACTTGTAGCGGTGTTATCAGACAGCGTATGGTGGTGCGGGGCACTGAAGCGAGCGGAATGAGCCTCTTACAGAGTACGTAGCACTAAGTGGACGTACGGGGGCGTGAAGGAGAGCTTGCGCGTAGAAACACTCCAGCTGATCCCACGCGAAATGAAAGGGGGTGATCAACCGTAGCGCTGCGGCTATGCTGGTGGAGAGACAGAACGGAGATACCAGGCAGAGGGGATGTGGTGTGTCGTCCATGGTACTTCAAGCTTCAAGCTTCAAGTTGCAGCGTTGTGCGCCGAAGCAGTTAGACGCGTCGGGTGGCGTATATCATCGAAGCGAGAGCCATCTTCAGAGTTCAAAGCACCGAAAGCGCGGGCGAATGAGCATGCTCCTGGCGCTGTTGGGGAGCTCATGATGGACGGAGGCAAGGCTCGGATATTGTTTGGTCGTCGTCGCCAAATATAGACACGACTTCAACGTCCCTGGGACTTGTTCGTTGACGATCATGTTGACCCGCCCGCCCACGCATATCCACGTCGCGAACCGGAGTTCCGCCCATCTTTCTCGCGCCGCGACGCAGCGCCTGACGCCCCGGCAGCACGAGATTCATCTGGATTGCCGGCGCGAGACGTTCTGGAGCGCGTTTCCGCCTGCGCATACAACCGGTCCCCCACGCCGCTGTGATTCCTCTGTGAGTATCTGACCCACCGCTGCTACTGGCTACTGACAGTCCTAGACCCTAGCACCGCATATTGTGCCTATGCACGCGCCCTCCACGCCCTCCGGCATCTCACGTACCGCGCTGCTTCGCTGACATCCCCACCCCGGACTCGCGCCCTTCCACGCCGTTCAAGACATTTAATGACGCCCTCAGCATATCCCTATGGCGCGCAGAGCAATCTCGTTCAATCCGGCCGTCGCCGTCTCGCTCTCGCTCATCAGACGATGACGTTTGCCCCTCGCCCCGTTCCTCCTCCTCCATCGCCGTGACCACGCACTACCTCCTGGGCAGACGAGTTGGCTGGATCGCCCATACATGACGTCGCTGCGGCTCGCCCTACGATCTTGGGATCCCAATGTGAGCATCCAACCTCCCGCTATCAGTCGTTATCAGTCGTTAACTTTCTGATAGCCTCGGACTCATCGTGCTCGCGTGTGCCGCCCGTGTCTTCCGCCTTCCCCCGCACCAATCTGCCTCGCCGACGTCCCCACTCCGATCGCGGCTGTCTCCACGCCGTGCTATCGACGGCCATATACGATTTACAGACTCATAGTCTGCCCGTTGCCCTCGCGCCCCCGCACGCCGGTCTCGTCTGCGACGACAGACCCGCTGAAAACTTGCGTTATCGGCGCATCTCCTCGCTCACACGTCCGTACGCCAAGACCCGCCGTGCACACACTTTCATCATTCGAGCTCCAGCCGCACAGCCGGAACGAATTGCCTTATTCACAGGAATTTCCTATGTAGCCAATACTGCATAAACCCGGTGTCACAGGCCCGATTGATATTCCAGCCTTCTCCCCAACCCCAGAAACTGTTGAACACGCGTAATTACAAGATCAGCGCCTATTCTCTTTTCGCTATGGACGGTACCAAATGACCTTGGAGAAGACGAAGGAAGCCTTAGCATACTTCGGACCGAAGGCTGCAGCTCATGACGCGGTCCACGGCTCCCTCTGCCCATTCTCGCCTTTTTTTCGATGTGTCTCCTTGCAAAATAACTTCCTCGGTGCGTCCTGCTTATCAGCTTGTGCAAAAATGAGAATCTGATTACGTTACATATGCTTCCAGGTCGCCCCTCCAGCACCACAAGAAAAGCATGCCCATCGACTTTAACCCAGCCCAATAGCAGAGCCGCGCGGTACTACCACGGACGAAGGACGTCCTTCATGCGCCGGTCTCTTCCCCGCGCCCTTTACCGTTCCCGGCTGTTCGTATCCCCCTCTCCCGCCTTCCTACTGCTGCGAAGACAGCTCAGGTGCCTACCCTCGCCGTCTGCGCCCGCAAGGAGCCAGGTCGTCAGCAGCTTCCGCAAATATAAGGGATTCAGTGCCCTATCCCGCCGCCCTCGTCTGGAGTGTGACACATCGTGACGTCTGTGACATTATACCTATCCTGGCACCCTCGACGCATTTCCCCTCCCCTCGCTCGGAGGGCGCAGGCGGCAGCCTTCGCGCGCGAGCGGCGGAGCATATGGGTGCGCGGCGATTGGCGAGACCGGCAAGGACTATATGGCCGCGCGGAATACGCGAGTGGGACGACGCGCGGCGCAGACGGCGGCGGCGGGAAGTCTCCATGGCGTCTCTGGGTCGCGTCGTGCGCCTTTCGTAGAACGGAACGCGCGGCCGCGCTGGTCCACGTCGTCGTCGACGCGCAGAGCGAAAGCGGTCGCGGGGGCACACCGCTTCGGACGATGGGAGGACGCCGTAGCGCGGTGCAGCGGGAGGCTTCTCGAGCGAGGCGCTCGCTGGGGGCGCAGGTGGACTGGATCTGCCAGGCGTCGCCGCGGGCGAGGGCGTCTTCGGCGGCGATTTCGCGGGCGACGCAGAACGGCACTGGGGCCACTGAGGAGCCGGAGGGTGCTCAGGCTAAAGGACGCGGACAGGGAGACGCAATAGCTATGGACTAGGCTCCAGATGCGCGGGGGCGCTGGTCGGCCCGTCGACGCCTGCCTCCTGCCGCGATGAGCTCGCAGACCAAGCCCGAGCAGCTCGTTCATTGGCGCCCGCATGCGCCCGGGGCTGTCTACGTGTCGGATTTTCCCCGTCGCAGAGCATCCGTCGTCGGCTACACCCAAAATGTGGCTATCGAGCTCCGAGGAGCTGGTGAGTATGCCTGTCTTGAGAATACACAGGCCCGCTGACGCATATAGCCCAGAGAATCGTGCAATGTCTCAACGACGTCCGCACCCAAATGCGCCCTCTCATTTCCAGATCGAGAGGTCTGTCTGCTCCTCTACACGTTCCAGGAAGCAGGGTCGCCGACCCCCCTCCAGAAGAAACCCCCGCTTATACGAACGACGTGCGCCAAGAGGCAGTCCTCCATTGAGCTCTGCGCCGTTTGTTCTGCTGCTTAGGCCTGGCGGATGTTCTACACGGCGACTTCTAATCCGCCTATGGCCGCGTCTGCTGTGATGAAGTCATACCCTTATCACACCTTCATCAGTCGCAGAGTCTAGTAGACGCACTCCGGGCGCATTGGTCATCCCGAAGCTCGAACCCAGGGTGAATACGGCTGGCGAGCAGAGAAATTGCAGGATGACTGATCCAGGTGAGTTACTTTACTTACGAATCGTCCTTATGAATCGTTGAGTTTCACAATTGCTTTCAGGGTATTTTCTGCATATAGATTTTATAATGCACGTATAAAAGCTGAGTGCGCAATGGATGAAAAGTATACTTCAAGCCCACGACCCGAAGAATCATGACTATCATACTATACGATCTTTCTTCAGCACTTCCGCAGAAGGCTTTCACGCCGAATCCCTGGAAGACAAGGTGAGTCATGCAATAAAATATTCAATAAAACTGTTTACCAACTAACGACGTCAGATTCTGCCTGAACTACAAAGGCCTCCCGTACAGGACAGAATGGATCGAGTTCCCCGACGTCAAGTCTGACGTGTACGACAAACTCGGGCTCACACCCGCCCTGACGGCAGACGGAACCCCCGCGTGGCTGCTCCCCGTCATCCACGACACGGCCACGGGCGCATCGGTCGCCGACTCCTTCGCAATCGCGGAGTACCTCGAGAACACATACCCATCCGCGCCCAGCCTATTCCCACACGGCACCGCCGCATTCCAGGCGCTCTTCGCGGGCGYSGTCCCCGCCCAGGCGCTGGCGCCGCTCGTCCGCTTCTTCGCCCCCGAGATATACCGCGTCGCGAACCCCGCGAGCAAGGCGTTCATCCGGCGCACGCGCGAGGCGGCGTTTGGAAAGGCGCTGGAGGACATCGCGCCGCGCGGCGCGGAGGCGGCCGCGGAGTGGGCAAAGGTCCGCGCGGGGTGGGGCACGGTCGCCGCGTGGTACGCGAAGAGCGTGGGGCCGTTCCTGCTGGGGCCGACGGTGTCGTGGGCGGACTTTTATGTGGCGTGCTGGCTGGTCAGCGCACGGAGTGCGTTGGGCGAGGAGGATGAGAGGTGGAGGGATATGGCGGCGTGGCACGGCGGTCGGTTCGCGCGGCTTTTGGATGATCTGAAGGAGTATCAGGCTGTGCTGTAAATCTAGGAGGTAGATGGGAATGTATCTGCTGGCGCTAAGTTGCAGACTCCTTCCTCCTTGCGGGGGGAGTTAAGACTCGGATTTTACACTCATCTACCAGCTGTGCTGCGCATTATTCGTTGCATCGGGCAGCGACTGGCCACTGAGCTTGCGAAATAGGAAATCGTAGTAGTGCACGAGCAGGATGTAAATATCAGAAGTAATACTATTTTCGGCCGCTCATGGACATATGAGATTACAGGACCAGCTCTCCGCCCTCCCCGCCTGCGTGACGCCCCTCCTCGAGTGCTCCCAGCCCATCGACCAAGGGTGCTCTCCACTCAGCGCGCATATCTCACCTGCCTGCATCCTCCATCTTGTCTATGGGCTGGGCGGAGCACGTCGCCATCATGGCCAGCGCTGCGCGGAGGCAGCGAGAAACACAGGTAGAACCGTGTTTACGCTGTGTGCACAGTGGCGCGGGCGTAAACCGGAGAGGCTGATATGGGACTGCAGATAGCCTGCGGCCTCACAGGTAGGAGACCTGCTTGCAGATTCCACGGCACAACATGCCAACCGACGGATCCAGGTGCGGGTCCCGAGGCGGTTGGATGCACTGTGGGGGTGTCCTGCAGAACAGCGGGAAGGCCTCCGGCGCTGTCTACATACGGTCCGTGGATGACAGCCCGAGTGCTGCAGTTGCTTGTGGACGGGCGCATCGGCAGCAGCGGATCGGACACGCGGACAGTCCGGTGTTTGGAGTGCCCCGGAGGACATGGCGCCCATGGTCGATGGGGCTGTCGCGGAGCGGGCCAAGGTCGAGGCTGCATTCGCAGCGATTGCTGCGTGATACGCGAAGAGCGGGGGACCGTTCATACAAGGATCGGCTGTGTCGTAGGCGGATTTCGCGGTCGCCTGCTGGGTCATGACGGAACGAAGTGTCTCGGCGAGGAGAAACATATGTGGAGGGAGTTCGCGTCGTGGTACGATGGTTTGGGTGCCAAAGATTACCAATAACTCGAAGGAGTATCAGACGACCAATTAGCGTATCGCCAGGGGCGATCCGTCCATTCTGCTGGAGCCCACTTGAAGAGCTGCGAACAGGAAGCGCAAAATTATGGTTAAAGAGATTATATTTCATTTCGTCGAAGATCATTCGTGTAGAAAGCATACATTGATCATATCGAGTTTTCAGTGTTCAGAACCTAGGTGGCGAGGCTGCGAGACGTCTGGAGCACGTACAATACACCAGGTCGCGTGAATCCTGCACAATATTTTCGATGGAGAAGAAGGGAAAGTCTCTGCTACGGAACCACACGTCAGTAAGTGATGATTTCCTTGACTAGTGTTGGCTTACTTACTAGATGAATATCCTCAGATAATGGCTGAGAAGGCATCGAACCAAGAGCTCTAGTGAAATCGACCCTAACTGCGCGGCTTGACTTTGCGGATATATGCTGAGACACGTATATGGTACCTGTCCAGTGTTGGCATTGACGTCCACCCTCCGAGTCAACGGTCAATTGATATGCTGAAACTTGAGACGGATGGCAGCGGGGCAGCGGGAAACTGGGCATATGCGATGTGTGTGCAGAGGAAGATGGAGGTTCCATGCGGGGCGCAGCCGATGCCTGTGTTGTAGAATGAGACACATGAAGCCAGGGTCAAACGTGCGGCACCAGGGGTCATTTAAAATGAAGGGAAGCAGAGGTGCGCGGCGGGCAATGCGGGCAGGTCATGGAGGGGCGGCGGTATTCGCGAGATAATTCACCGGGATTCCGGACGTTGTGTGTTGTGGTCTTAGTCCGAGTTGGGAGGACAGTCGGCGAGGAGTGGGCAGGGGAATGAAGGCTGCAAGACGACGGAGGGACCACTCCACATGAGCGTGGCATGCTCTGGTGCAAGCCGTGTTGAGGCCGGAGGCACCCTACCCTGGATGACATGCGTCAGTCTGGGGAGCTTTCAATGGTGGCGACGCGGACCATGAGCCTGCCTTGCCGCTTGTCGGGCAGCCAGTCGTGCGGTAAAGTACGGCAGCGGGGCAAACGGGCGGGGACGTCAGAAGTGTGGAACGGGGACGGACTGGGAAGAGTAGAGGCCTCCAGTGTCATTTCGGTATGGTATGCATTGGTTAAGCTGCAAAGTGCATTGGGGTTGCGGCGCCACGGAGAAGACGCCAGGAGCATGATCTGGGTCAGCTGGGAGATATTTGCAAGAGACGCTGCCGCTGCGAAGGTACGTCGATAGGAAAAGCTGTTATAAACCGCAGATGCTCGGCTGGACGGAAGAAATACTGAGCTGGTCGGACGCCGTCTGCGCGATGATGGCGGCAGCGGGAAGACGGGCGCGTTGTTTGGTTCCCGCCAATACCAAATAAAGACATCGCGCCGGGCCGCGCCGACGTGCTCTCAACGACGGACGTCGTGTGGCACGTCCAACGCGACGCGAGCTTTGTCACCCGCTGGCGAGCCCCGCAGCGAAAAATTTCCGCGAAAGTCTCCAGCTCCAGTTCTATACGACTTCCAGCCCGAACCTCGGCGCCACAGCGCACCGCTCCGCCAATCCGCAACCCTACCTTGAACCATGGTCCACGCGTAGAACTCTCCGTCTCTGGCTGACGCTCGGAGCGCTCTGCATACCCCGCATCCAGGATGACGATGCACACGATCACAGCGTAATCGCTGACCCCACACTCAACTCAACTAAAGACTGGGCGGCGTCGATCTCCGTGTCATTTGACTTTCCTGGTTGCCCGTACGGGTTCTGCGGTACCTCATTTCTCATCTTATCTCGCGGCAAACGAAGATTCGTCACCACCCAACCTTCTTCCCCCTTTCAACCCGCCGAGTCCTATTCTCTGGAGCCATGTACAACATTTTTGGAAATTCTTCGTCCTGGCCCTTGGACGCCGCCCAGGATCGTGCTGGCAGAGTGCGCCACCGATGAACACTGCGACTCGCACATCCGTCGCCGGCAGCGCAGAGACTTACCGCCCGCGCAACGTCGTAGGCACCTCTTTCCCAGCTGTTAGCTCATCGCATCCTTGCTCCGATGCTGGTGGATATTGCAGGCGCCGCAGACGTGGACAGCATCCACCGCAGATTCGCCGAGAGCATGTTCAGGTTTCGCAAGACGCGAGCAGCTGCACATCCCATCGACTGGGACATGTCGCTCTGTCAACGACAGCCTCCAGCCTCCTTCGTGGGCACCTCGAACAGCGAGAACTTACCAACAGTTTTTGAGGGCGCTGCGCACTGTTCCATCGCGATTCGCGAGGTATCTCATACAATAGGGTGAACGTAAGTCTATTACGCAACATATATGCTGTTATTACTGACTCCAACTCTTTGACAGGCTACCTCAGCCTACCCGGCCATTTTTGTCCTCAGAAAGGGCCTGAGCGGACGCCGCATCGTTGCCGCGTCGCATAGCTGAAGTAGCTCCTAGCTACATCTCGCGCCGCACTGTCTGCTCATCCTCATCAGCGTTGTGCACCATCTGCCACAGAAAACAAATTGGTGCTTTCCGGCTAACGCAGAAAATGGGAACAAGTTATTCGCTCAACACATCCTGTACTTACGCTCGTACAGCGCCTTTCTTATGACTCAAATATTCATCCAGCTTGATATCGTATATGCTACCTCTGTCGAGATCCGAATCTGCGATGGTCCCGCCACGAACACGATGCACCCAGAAAAACCTCTACTCGCCGTTTGCTCGCCCGCTGATAACTGCCAATCCCGCATCGACGAATATCTACCCGGCTGGAGCTCGCCGTCGGCACTGCGCCGTCTCCGCCGCCAACCAGTACACTGTGGATCTGCTGATATGCATATCGCGCAGGATGCCCGAGTTCTGCTTGATCTGCACCGGCGACGCGAATCCGGCGATACATAGTACAGTGTCTATCGGAGCGATGCCGCCGCTGGCAGCTGCCGCCGAAGCAGTGCCGCTGCGCCGACAGCAGCATCTACCCCCAGGCCATCCTCGCACGTCGTTCGCCATGCACCACGCCCCCTAATCGCGAACGACTCACCTGCTCATCTGGATTTCCGCAAACTGCCTCGGCGCAGACGCCCACAGCGACCTTCCGAGCGGATGTACCTTGGCTTCAACGACCACCGACAGCTTCCATTTTCTCTCGCGTTCATCCTTGCGTGTTCGGGCGATGCGCCGGGACCAGGACACGACGTGCCGCTGGTGCTGTCGCTCGGTTCCGCCCTGTTTCCTCCGCCCTCGATCCGGTCCTCAATTATATGCACAAATTGACGCCGGTCCGGGTGCCCACCGCATAGTGGGGTTGTTCCTCCGAGGACTCTAACCACCCACGAATGTGCCCCATCGACCTCTGCGACCCGTTCTGCACTGGCGAACGTCCTCGTCGCGTCCATATGGTCCGTGCCGTGTGGAAATCACCGTATGCTCGATTTCGGGACGACAAAGCTTTACAGGCTGTTCGCCACGAATCTTAGGTGCTCGAAGCACCTGCGGAGCACCGCAGCGGATGCGCCATGGGCACGCCACGTTTGAATGACGTGGCGACGGCACCCTCATCTGTTTGTGGCGACGACACTGCAGTCAAGTCTATCTTCTTGCAGACGGCGCGCGCCTACTATGCCCTGCCCTGCGGCCTGCCCACTACACGCTACCTCGGGGTGGTCAGCGTCGCACCTCCGTAAGTCTACTCGCGGCGGTGCTACGATGAATTCCAGTCAGGCCTGCTGATCATCGTCAATTTCACGACTATCGGGATACCTGTCGGCTCTATGGTCAATCGCAAGAACGATTGCGTCAGGTTTCATCGCCTCAATGTCATGCAAGATACAACTCAGCGGGACGTCATTCACGACGCCTTTCCTCAACGTATGTCTCGGCGATCTCTGGGAGCTCTATAATCTGCATTCCGTTCGGTACGTCCATTCTTATCCTACCAAACTTCGAGGGCCTACAATTACATCCAGGAATCCCATCAATTTCCGTCGACTTCGCCTTCGTTTGTCGTTGGGAGGGCGGTGCGATCCCCAAGGCATACCGCGCCGAGTATCCTGCTATGCAGACCAAGATGCCTGTCCTGTAACATCAGTGCAGACTGCTCTATCTTGTTCACGATCGTATCACCTCTTTAAGCCTGATTGACAGTTCAATGCGTAGATATTGATTTTTATTCCACAAAAAAGTCGATAAACATGATGTACCTCTCTCCATAGATCGAGTATCCGGAGAAGGGCAATGGGTGTTATAGATTACGTAGCTATATATTCCTCTCCAAGTGCTCGATAAACGCACAGGTCAGATAAATGAATGGTTCAAGTATCAAGTCATGTCATGATGCCTTTATGCAACACGCATGAGAGAATGAATTAGTCACTGAGATGTAATGCAGAAAAAGGTCTGACGATCGGAGTAGTCAGACAAGAATATGGGAACCTTGAGATAGAGTGAATGATGAGTGCGCGTGCTTCATCGAGAATACGAAAACTCACGTACTGCAAAGCCCTTCCACGCAGGACGGTAAATTGAATTTGACTGCAACGTCATCAAGGCTGACGCAGACGACAAACTCGACCTTGTACCGCTGCACAATCCCGTCTATGCTCCTCCCCGTCATCCACGACACGGCCACAAGCATGCCTGTCGCAGACCCTTTCGTAATCGCTGAGCACCTCGAAAAGACACCCCGGCGCGCAGCCACAACACCGCCTTATTGCAGCCGCTCATGACGCCGACGCTCTGCTTTGTCGCCCTCGATTTGCACCTCGTTCTCGATTTGCAGGAGAAAGACTGCTTCCGTCGCCCGGGGAGGCGATGTTCGGACTGCCTCTGGAGGACATTAAGAGCGACGACGTGGTCGCGGAGTGAGCCAGGGTCGAGGCTGCATTCAAGTTCGGGACGGTTGCTGCATGGTATGCGAAGAGTCGGAGGCAGTTCATGCTGTGTTTGACGGTGTCGTGCGCGGATTTCGTGCTCGCTGCTTGCTCATGACGGCAAGAAGTGTCCGGGGTGAGAAGACCCAGAAGTGGAAGGACTTTTCGTCGTGGCACAATAGTCTATGTGGAAGGATTAGGACTAACATGGAGAAGTATCAAAAGATTGATTGACGCACCGCCGGGGGCATGGTCCTTCCATTCTGATGTCCTTTGATTGACTGATCGTGGATGGGACAAACTCTACAGCAGCGGGTAGCTTGGTTGCAAAAAGGGGCGGGGCTATGGTTGACGAGACCATTTCATTTCATATCGTCAACAAGCACCTTAGGGTTATTTGATAGCGTAGAAGACCTGAATTTTTGTACAGATTTTCAGCGAGCGGTGCCTAGTAAGCAAATCGCGAGACACTGCATCGGCGATCGCAAGCTGCTACCCCTGCAAAGGATGTCAAAGGGGCGAGCGGCGCAGTGAGTAGCAGCGCGCGGCGAAGGTGATCGTGTCTGAAAAGTTCAGGAGAGCGTCGTTGGCGGCTGTCGCAGGCAGAGTAGAAGCAGAGGGGGAGAGGAATAGGATGTGGAGCGGTGCTTGTGGGGCGTACATTGCAGCGGAGACACATCAAACGGGATGGTGGAGTCGGTGGTGCGGTGCCACGGAACGGGACGGGGCGCGGGAATGGAAGGAGCGCTTGCAGGCTGAGAGGGGCGCGGAGAAGGCTGTCAACCTGAGCAGTGTCAAAGGGGGTGGGAATGTGTGTCAAACAGGGGGTGGGACCTCGATGGCCTCAGAAGTCAATAATGCAAGTCTGGCTGCAACGGAACCGGGGCGGGCATAGCTCAGTAAAGCAGAGCAGCGGGATACAGCTGCACCCGTCATGAACATGTGGGGGTCGAATGTCGGCGTATCTGGGTGCTGCGTAAGGTATGGTGTTTCGCCAATCTTGGGCATACTTGACAGATGATCGACCGTGACAAACACCACAATCAAGGATCCTCCGGGGCCTACCACAAATTGAGCATCCTGATAGGTGGTAGTATTTACTATTCAGATGCCAACTTCAGCATAAAGTATCGCCCTTGGCGATAAGGCCTTGCTGCTCCGTGCGTATTAAAATGTTATGACGAAATGATGACGATGTTACCTGGAATCCTGTTGCTTGAACAATGAACGTTGGAGTATTCATCACACCACAAAGAATACGAATGGCATGAGATTCGAAAGCAACAAGTTGCGTAACCAGTACAGAACGCGTAGGTAACCAGTACATAGCGAGTAGTTGCCGAAAGGGTTTATTAGGAATGAGAATTGAGTAAACAATATCCCGGGCCAGCAAATGACCCTAGACTTTGCTCTTCTTAGCCACATGCTGGCGCAGCGCCGCGTCGTCGTCTCCTCCGCTGGCTTCCTCTCCTTTGATAAGGCACGGTAGTTAGTAATTCCTCTATCGAAACACAATGCAGAACTGAAACTCACTTGCTCTAGCACGAGTCTTGACCGCCTCTGCAGGGCTAGTAGTACTTGCTTCGACTCTGACTGACCCGGGGTTTCCGATGCTGGTACTCGTACTAGTAGAAGCGCCCTGAAGGAAGTCAGGAGCAGGAATTGGGGCCGCAGGCACAAACGCCTTAGCCGCACTCTTCTGTTCCCCACGGGTTGGAGTCTGCGGCATAGGCCTCGGTTTCCTCGTGTAGATTGTTTCTTTGTAGGGACTCTTCGTCAAAACCGGAGGTGAGCGAAGGATGCTTACGGATTCAATCTTCGCGCTGAACGTGTCGTATGCCTCTGGTCTCTTTGCATTGGCGCCCATATGGTAGTGCTTCAGAGTGAAGGTAACCTCGACCAAGGAACCGACAAGCTTCTGCTGGAACAACTCTGGCGAAGCAATGACTGTGTCGTCTTGGTCGAAAACAGGCATCGAGCAAAGCTGGTGGGTAGTTTGCGCATCCTTCCAGAACTCTGCGTACATCGGGGCCACGGTGTAATTCTGGGTAAAGTCCGAATTGAACAAAGCTTTAGTATGCAATGCTGATAAGTCAGTAAATATAGGTTAGAGATGGGCAGGTGGAACTCACAGTTGTTGGTAGGGGTCTGTTGTGGCACAGAAGGAGTGCCAGAGCAAAAATTGTTATGAGTCAGTTTAATCACTGAAAATAATGGAATGTCAGACTCACCATTGCCTCCCAAAGAGGGAAATTCAGGCGCATGGAGTTGGCGGTCCCTTCCTGGAGAAAATACCTCTGCATCGAAGAGATCGCAACTTGCCCTTGAACCTCTCTCAAACGCGTCGCTGCGAGATTGAAGTCCTGTTCAAAATCTAGGTCGCCAGCGGGGCACTCAAGTGTGAACTGTAACTTGGCGCCACGAACAGCCTGCATTGGCTCGCCAAACCTAGGGTTGAAGTTCCCGTGCGTCCCAAGGTAGGCTTTCTCAGCGGACACCCTTCCAACCACGACAAGGAGGACGGGCTCAACAGGGTCACCTAAAGGGGTTGTCGTTAAAATTAGTACATCTCCCGATACTTGAGAAAAATTACTAGCCTAATGGTGCAGTGACGGCGTATACGTTTCCATGGGAGGTGCGCCAAGATCCCAGAGTTTGAAAGGCAGGCGATGCAACATACTGTGGAAGCAGCTGGTATCTTGCTCGTTCCATAGGGCCGTTGAATACCCTAATTGAATGACGATCAATGAACAAATGTATATGATATAGCAAGAAATACTAACGTCTCGGTAGGCATGATTGTTTAATGAGGCGACGTAGAACTTGTGTAGAACAATAGATGATGCAAAGCAGCAGATGCTTTGTGATTTAGGTCTATCTACGAGACTATTTAAGCAAAAATCTCTGGCACCAATAGCCAGGCTGCACACAGTTGATTACCTACATAAGTGGTAGTACCCCCCCTTCGATACATATTTCCTAACATACATCTCGGCGTCATTCGCAGTGCAAAGTTGCAAATTCATGTGCCCATCACTCTCATTCATATGACGAACCACTGGATGGAATAATGTTCCATGTGCAGCTAGTACGCCAAGTGACCTACGCACATAAATGATATCAGTAGTAGAAATTGAGTAGAAAGATGGATGCCAAAAAATAGCAGCAATTCGAGGACTGCCTCACCTTAAAGGAGAAAGAGCATGATTGGCGCTAATGTAGCGTTCCCGATAGAGATCCTTGAAAGATGCAGTATGAGATTTGAAGATATATACATGTAGACTGTCAGCAGATACTCACTTCCGAATTATCCTTAACAACTTCACCGATGCCACTGCTCTCTTTCGTCGAAGGAGGCAGCATCAGATTTTTTTGGCCCGATTGAGATATCTTGATCAAATGCTGCCAAATATGACGAAAGAGGCATGTATAGTCTAAATTAGACTTGCATCCTCCAATCAGCAACCTGATGTAGGCGAAATTAGAAACTATCAGTTCAGCATCGCGCATAACAAAGTTCAAATGGTGCTCACCTTTCTATGACACTAATTATCTTCTGTAATTGTGTCATCAAAAGAGTTTGGGAGTACTAGAGCACCCAAAGTGCACCGTTGAGTAGATGTAACGTAAGGACCGCCCAAACACTTATATACCTTTGTAGTTGCACCATAAATGACAGATCAGAGATCGATGATTTCCATTTGTCCTTAGATACTCATACCAGAATTTCTTGCGAAGAAGACCTTAGGGACTACTTTGGAACGATACAGAATGACAGAAATTCTATCAAACGGTAGTAATCTATTGTTGAACTATGTCTATATAACATCCCTGCACAGAACTTCAATTTCATTCAAAGACGCCTCGATGCATAAGTTGTCTTTCTTCAATACCATCCAAAAGCTAAGTTTGACCAAGCTTCCGATGAGGACACATTCATAATCCAGAGCGCACACGTCTATGCCATGTGCCTTGACAACCAAAGGTGCGAGAATGTGATCATCCTTTATCGCATGAAGATCAGGCCACATGCTATGGGGAATGGGATAATCTAAGAGAGCCTTCTTTGCAACCTGGGAGTCCCCTATGACAATTGGAATATGATTAGGTTATAATGAACGTGTGATAGAACATGAAGGGTAACTTGCGGAGTGGTAAGGAGTCCTGCATGATAAGTGTTATTCAGCCAGTGCGTATTGACAAAATGTTAGAAGACAAATTCAAACCTTGTCCTTAGAGAATATAGGCATTGAGAAGTTGAGACAGTGGCTTGTATCTTCCCCCTTTCCAACAGTCGAAAGTAAGCTTGAATTTTTGCATGGCACCGCATCTTGCAAGAGCTTCACGTTCAGTACGGCAGTCTTGAAGTCATCGCTTAGATCCGATAAGCCCGGTGCATCAGCAGCCACTAATTGGAAGTGCCTGCGCGCAATCGATAGCGAGCTACAGTTCCCCTGCCCAAAGTCGCCTGCTGGGTTTAGAACAGCGTTTTCATGTGCAATAACACCGACAATAGTGCAGTTTCGATAATAAAGGCCATGTGCACAAAGTAGCATGTGGAAGCACCTGGTATCTAGGGAGGAGATTTGCGTTTTCTGGCCCCAGATGACATGCTGAAGGAAGGATTTCTCTCCAATATAGCCTTTGATGCTGAAAAGCTCGCGTCGGACCCGAATAGCAAGGGCTTGTTGGAATTTATTTAGTATGGGGCACAGGAGGCAAATCTATGCTTGTACGGGATTTACCTTGATAATCTAGGCTGCTCATTGAGGAGAAAGGGAGAATTGGAACACAACAGACAATGCGGTAGGAGTTGAAAATATCACGCGTAGAAATAACATATTTAGATTCGTCCAGTAAGATCCGATAGTCGCTCGTAATTTGGGCAGTATGGATTAGAACAACGAACCCCATCGATTCTCCACATGTATTCTTCGTCATCTTCAAATCCATCTCCTGTAGAAACCTTGGCTCCCTGATCCAGCCTACCCAATATGCCGCCCCACCTGACACTGCTAATGCCAGAGACGCCGCCCCGTTGTTCCGAAGACCTCCAAAGAACTGGGCAATTTTCGTGACAGGGATCAGCGGTGTCATGCCGGCGACTGAAAGCAATGCCTTGCATATGTAAACCGAAGCCAAAATAGCTAAAAGGAAGGTAGGGCGTAGCACTTGGGTAAATATCTTGTCGAATACGAATGCATTTATTGGCCAAAAAAAGTCGAGGGAATAGGCAGTGAATGCCAGAAGGTGTGAGGAGGTAGCATTGAGAGGTAAATTCTGACATTAGCAAGGCAGGAAGAACGGAAAGATGGGCTGAGTGGGTGACAGAAATTGTATGGCAGCGATCAAGCTAGAATATCATAGCAGGGGCAGATTAGTAGAATATCCCATTACAAAATGATGAAATAAAACGGACGGAGGTGTATAGTTCATTGTATCGACAGCCTGCCGCAAATGGTCTGGAACAGAATCCCGATCTTGTGAGGGTGTAGCCTTCGCGATGTAAAAAATCCCCCAATGAATTCCTATCGGCCAAACTTGATAACAGGATGTCGAGCTGGGAAGGGGTAACCTCGTAGAGCTGAGGGCAATGAACGCTCATGATACATCGAACTACACCCCCAGAAATAGATCCACCGGCCAGACAGAGAATTCTAAAAAAAGCAACCAATCTCGTAGGCGGGATGAATTTGCACAAAAAAAAGGTGACTCGTCTTCGAATATACTGCTGTGCTAGTTTCCGAGTGCGCTGGTCAACATTAGACAGAGAAATAAGTGAAGGCCAGGAGCAGAGTTCGATCACTGCTGAAAGAAGTTCAGTGATCTGAAAGAAATCATGCGATGCAGGGCCTGTTGGTGTCAAGACATTTAGCAACACAGATTGTTCAAGTCATGGACGAGGACTTACGCTGCAAGCTGGGAAACATCAAAGGAAGGAATAGCGAAGGTGGCGGAGACAGACATTACTTATCTAGAATCGCCCACAAGATCTCTGCCCACATGGCTCAGCGCGGCACTTGTTCAATATATTTTCCAAGATTGCACCGGAATCTATTGCCCACCATCGGAAGGTTCATCGCAGCTGTTAATCACAATTTGTACACATCTAATTATTCACATAGTAGCGGTGTAACCCTCCTTTTACATGTCTGGAGTTCAGAGATTAAACGACAATACCATATCAATAGAGAAATCTTATAACTACACTTGAAAGACTCACTTTTGTAATAGCGTAGGCAGCACATCAGCATCTTCATCACAAACATCAATGGGACAGCCTGACGAGTCTGATTTGACGACCATTATCTCCCCCATCCATGTAGGATCTGGGTCGTCTATGATTTTATTCAAAAGATAATTATCAGAGGCGCTCATGTACCCAAAGAAATTCTAGTACCAGGAGATAGAATATAAAGTATTAGCGGTGCAAACGTACAAATTATGATTTGCTCACTTGATTGTAATGGATTACGGTGAACTGGGAGTCTCTGGGGCAGTCAGATGTATCAAGACCAAGACCTCCCACACCAATGCCGAGGTTGTAGGTCTGCCGACTGTCAATGACACTTGTGAATTGAGCCGTTAGGAAAGGCACCCCAGGGAGCCAGAGGAAAACATCGAGGTCTCTATGGGAGTTTGCTGCTAATTTTCCGGCCAGAGTGGGCACATCCACCTTGTGAAAATCAGAGCAGTGTCCTCCAAGAAAAAAACATTTGTAGATGCGTGAACACTGGTTTAAAAGTTAGCGTAAGGCATTGGATTGATGGCTAAAAATCACCTACATTTAATGGGGCTACCAACATCATGTCCTTCAATAGCTTATCCATAGCCTCAAAGGTATCGTCGTCAATGAGCGTCCAAGACAGATCTGACATTATGAAAGTGATTTGAAGCGCTTGGTGTGGAAGTATAGCTGGGACCGAAGAGAACATTCAGCATGGGACTCATATCAATACAACAACAAATTCAAGTCACCACGTTGTACAGCAAGTTTGCAGTGGTGGGACGGCTCTTAAGTCTCGACGTGGTCAGAGCGTAGTGTGCCAGTCCAAACCGAGCTGCAAGTTGAACGCCGACACGGGTGTCGTGAAGCAGTTGAAGGCGAGGGGCATTTGTTGATCGTGCCAAGGTGGCGCACAACTCCCACGCTTAGAGTACCCGCCTGTGAGACGAGACACCCGAGGTTTTCTTGGGGCCAGGCATAATAAAGGCCATAAAATCATATAGTAGAAATTTTCTGTTGAATTGGAGTTATAATAAAAAATCTCGGTGGAGCGAGAGCAAATCTAAGTGAGAGAACTCGAAGAAAAACCAACACAGCATGAAAGCAGACCTGGAGGGCATGCGTCGCTCATCGGGCACAATTGCAAATATATCTAACGGCCCTCTCCCGCCCCTTTACAAACAAGGATATCAGGCCTCATCTGAATACGGTGTTTTGGATCATACATGTCATAGAAGTAAGTCCTCTGAAGTACTTCTAAAGCAACTGCAAGATGCTTACCTGACACGCCAGTTGCAGTACATTGTTCCAACAACATGCTAGGCACCGACAGGATGGATCAGCTTGCAGTAGACTACCTGGCTGTCATTTGCCGCAAGATGGGAGGCCTCACACGCAGAGAAGCTCGCACCAGAGGCCAGTTGTACAAAGCCGTGGCGCGCCTGCCTCAAGAGACCCAGCAAACCATACTACTCGCAGTAAACCAAGCAATAGATAGAGGCGCAACTAAGTACAAAAGGAAGAAAAGAAAATCAGAGCACTCAGGAGAAACCGCACCCAAGAAATTAAAGACGTCCCACACCAGTACTCCAGGGTCTGAAGCGGAGAGCAGCGACAATGAACAGGTGTTTGGGGAAAGGGTTAGAGATAGTACCAATACGGAGACGAGGGGAATCAATCGACCAGCTGAAGTTGTAGGAACAGTGCCAGAGTTAAATACCATGGAACCGGAACAAGGCAATGCAGAGGGGCTTGTCGAGCGAATGATCAAGAACGACTTTCTTAGACCACCGACTTGGGAAGAGTTGGACTCAGCGACTGCGCAATTCATTGATGCAACTAGCAACAGCGCAATGGAAAGACGGGCTTGTGGGTCCTGTGCACGGGAAACACCGCATAGAGACCTCAAGAAGATACCAATAGAATCTTCGCACCATCATAAACTGCTTTCTCCGTCCACATCCCACCCTGCCCACGAACTCACGAACAGCATGCTGCTCTATAAGGCAGCCGTGAACATGTCTACCAAGCAATTTGACATATGCTTAGAATGTGAAGCAAGCATAAAATCCGACAAAGTGCCGAAGCACAGTCTCGCAAACAACATGTGGATCGGGGAGGTGCCCAGAGAGCTCAAAGGGTTGACATTGCCGGAGAGGATACTAATCGCCAAATATTACCCTGCGGCATACATTATCAAATTATTTCCAAAAAAGCAAGGAGCAAAAAACTGGGATAGGACCCAGATGCACAACGGATTGAAAGGAAATGTATCTACGTACAAACTTGATCCCAAGCAAGTAACTTCAATGGTTGACGGCGTCAACTACCCCCCGGCTGCCAGAATTCTATCTGCCACCATCGGAGTTACATTTCTCGGGCCAAAAGGACTTCCGGAATCAACTATGCCAGAAATGTTCAGAGTTCGTCGCCGGAGAGTTAAGGAGGCCCTTACGTGGCTAAAGACCAACAATCCCTTGTATGCGAACATTGAGATTTCCGAAGAGAATTTGCATGGACTGCCTGTGGACGGCATTCCCCCGGAGATCATGCTAGTAGCAAAATATTCAAGCGACGTAATGGCAGCAGAGAAGGAAGGAGCGGGATACGTACCTGAAGATGCAGGAGACGAAGGTAAGAACAGGGGCCTTGTATATTGAAAAAAAAATTCATTTCTAAGTGCATATCTGCACTTCAACAGACAGGTTACAAGACGCACTGAATGAGATGGGCTTAGTAGACGCAGAAAGCTTAGAAGGTGGAGAAACTTACCTTGACCGGATATACAGCTTTACTAACAAGGTTTATTAGAAGAGATAGAACCTGTAATCGTACCCCTTCAATCCCTGGGTGTAGTTGATATTGACGGAGAAGACATATCTTCGTCAGAGCTAATGGCCCACGCACTGAGCAACACCTGTGCAAAATCAGCTCCCGAAGACTTCCGGATACACCGAGGCAGCGCATTTGTGAATGAATATGCTAGAGTTGATCCAAAAACCGGCCTTCGAAATGATGGAGGACCGGGAAATGCAAACCATCTTATGGGCAGTTTCCCCACATTGTTTCCATACGGAATGGGAGGACTAGAAACCGACCGTCCGATCAATGTTCCCTATGAAACTCATGTCAGATGGACCATGCTGTACGCTGATAGAAGATTCCGAACCGACTATCAGTACCCTTTCCAAGTATTTGGAGTAATGCAAAAGAGAGAGGTCTGTCGATCGGCGGTTCTACAAATGAAAAAAGCAAATTTTCAGAGAAATATGAACTTGATATCGACTCTCAAAAAAGCAGACCTGATTCTCGCCAGCCAAGAAGAAACAAGAAACATCAGATTCTCAAACCCCGCAGTCAGGGCCCTGCGCGAGGAAATGAGTGCAGTACGAACTAGAGTGAAGGGAACAGATGAATCTCGACAGAGCGTCAGGTCAAAGATATGGGGCACGAACTTGATATTCAATCCACCAAGTCTCTGGATCACAATAAACCCTGCAGACACTCAAGATCCAATTGCCCAAGTGTTCACTGGTGTTGAAATAGACCTTGATAACTTCTGCAATACGGCTGGACCAGACCACAAAGAGCGATCACGAAACATAGCATCTGATCCTTTGGCATCTGCACAATACTTTCACTTCATTATTAAGTGCGTAATGGAAGTATTGTTCGGTCTGAAAAAGAAGAAGGAAGGGCAGTTTGACCGAGAATACGGAGTGCTGGGAAAAGTTCAGAGCTATATCGGTACCGTCGAGGCCCAAGGAAGGGGAACACTGCACCTGCATACCCTGATATGGCTGAAAGATGCACCGACATCGAAGGAGATGGTTGAAGCCCTGAAGTCTGAGAAATTTAGGATGAAAATGACCACATACATCAACTCAGTAATCAAAGCAGATATTGAAGGAAAACCAAACGAAGAAGTTAAGAGCATAACTAAAGTAGCCGGAATTTCCTACTCGAGACCTGTCGATCCAAGAAAAAGTGACGATAGAAAGGCCGTCACCTTGCAAGAAACCCTTTTGGTTCGCGCTTTGCAATACCATCAATGCACAGCCGCAGCTTGCTTGAAAATTGTCAAAGGGAGACTCGAATGCAAAAGGAGAGCCCCGTTCCCAAAGTCAGCGAAAGACTGGGTCGATGAAGATGGCAATTGGGGTCCAAAACGAATGTGCGAGTACCTCAACAACTGGAATTCGAGTGTTATGAATTGCCTGAGGTGCAACCATGATATCAAATTGATTATGAGTGGAACAGAAACAGCAACTATAACTTACTATATCACCAACTACGCCACCAAAAAACAGCAGAGATCTTCTAACACATCAGCTCTTCTAGCAGACAGCATAGCGTTCAGTAAAGAAAAGGATAAACGACAGAAGGACCTCAACTTGATTAACAAGAGATTAATTCAACGATGTGCAAATTCCTTGACACGTTACAGAGAATTCAGCGCCCCAGAAATAATGAGCTACATTATGGGTTATAAAGATGTATATGAATCCCACCACTTTGTAACAATATTCTGGGACTCCGCAATGAGGAGCCTTAAAGACGCATTTCCAGAACTACGAAAGACAGGGTAAGCAAACATTAATCTAGATTCAAACAAAAGAATCGCTTACTCAAAAGGCACCAAAACACAGATTTCCCACCAATAAAGAGATAGAAAATCTAGAGGCAAAAGAGAGACTTACAAAAGAGCAGGAGGTGAGTAAAGGCTTGCAAATAGTATTCATGCAATCAAGGAAAAAGTACTAACAACGCTTCAAAGGAGTTAACTGCTACTATTCACATGACCGATGGCTTGATAGTATTGAAGGACCAGCTCCGCGATTATCAATATCGAGGAGATGTACTGGAGGAAATGAATTTTTTGGACTTCATGTTGAACACCTATGAAGGGAGACAGAACATATCAGCAGAAGAACAAGGGGAAGACGAAAATGAAAGAGGAAACAATGATCATGAACAGACAGATACCAGTCCAAAGAAAGGAAGACCACCGAATACGAGAATACCTTATCAAACGGAGGCAAAAAAAGGTACAAGCTGTCGGATAATGCGCACAGAAGGTCATGAGACGATGCCTCGATTTGTGGGGAAATGGTTTAATCGAAACGACAGTCAATTCCAACAAGAGATCCACACATACCACGCCAGTATGCTGATGCTCCTCAAACCCTGGCGCCAGTTATCCCAAGTGAAAGAAGAAAAGGAGAACTTTAAATCTAGCTTCGACAACATGATACAATCAGGTGGCAAAAGAATGCTCACGGTGATAGAAAACATACAATATTATTATCAATGCGCAGATGGAGCGAAAGCAAGAAGGGAACAGGAAAAACAGGGCACAGGAAGAGCTGTGGAATGTGAACTGATGGTGGAGGAAAGTGAACTCCTGGAATTTGAACAAAGAGATAAAAGAGGAGATGAAGGACACGAAGTAACAGAAGAGGAAATCGATGCAGCAAAGAAAACCAGGGTACCACAGAGAGAAAGGTTCTTCGGAGAGCAGGCTATCATAGAGGCGTACGATGCAGGAATCTTCCAAGACATATACGCAGACACGACAACATGGAGGGAACCAGCAAGACGTGCAGAAGGCACGGAAGAATTGATGATGATCAAGGCATGGGAAAAACAGCTCAAAGAAACAACAAGAAAGCAAGCCAACGAACAAGGAACAATAGATCTAATAATATACAGAGCATCAGACGACAAGGAAGGGAAGCTCCGAAAACAGCAGAAGGAAAGAGAGCCCCTGGTTGAAAAGGAAAATCCCAGCGAAACTTCAAGCAAAGGAGAAAGAAGGGAAAGAACAAAACTGTCGATGCTCAATACGGACCAAAGAAGAGCACACGATATAGTCGAAAGCCGACTTAAGGACTACATTAGCAGTAAGAGAATTTCAGGGCCAGACAAAGCACAAACTTACATGATTACAATAGTCACCGAAGATGAGAAAGAACCACTTCGAATGATAATTCTAGGACCGGGAGGAACTGGGAAATCAATGCTGATAAGCGCAATCACGGAGACATTCGAACACTACGGAAAAGAAGACATACTCAGCAAATGTGCCACTACCGGAATTGCAGCCTCAGACATTGGAGGGAAAACTTTGCATTCATGGGCAGGACTGTCTATAAATGTACCGAAAGGTGAAGATTGGCAAACGAAGGCTAGTTCAACGACAAGTCAGAAGCGAAGAGTCAACATTGAAGGAAAAGAATTTACCATAATCGATGAAATATCGATGGCGGACAAAGTTATTCTCTACTGCACATCCGAAGTTGTAGGATCAACGAGAGCAAAGGAATTCAAAGGAAGTGCAGAGGATCCTTTCGGAGGCATGAATGTCATACTTGCAGGAGACTTCCATCAATTCCCACCTGTAGGAAATGCGTCAGGAGCGTTATATGTGGAAAAAGAGGATGACAGCGCACGAGCAAAAATAGGGAGAGAAATATTCAAACAATTCGAGACAGTTGTAATACTCAACGAACAAATACGCATGAAGGACAAGGGGTGGTCAGAAATGCTGGATAAACTTCGAGTCGGAGAGTGTGGCCACGAAGACATCGAGGAGATCAAGAAACTTGTGCTATCAAATCCCAATTGCGAGAGACCAGACTTCCAGCAAGAGCCCTGGAGCAGCGCAGTGTTAGTCACGTCAAGGCATGCAGTCAGAGAGCAATGGAACGAACACTCTACGATCAAGCACTGTAATGTAACAGGAAACATCAGATATAGTGTAAATGCAGAAGACATAGACAAAGATACCAAACAAGAGCCCTGCATGGAAGCAAGATTAGCGATAGCAGAGTTAGAAGCAAAGCAAACAGGCAAACTCAACGACGAGATTCAACTGGCCGTCGGCATGAAGGTAATGGTACTTCTGAATCTGGCAACAGAGGCAGACATAGCGAATGGAACAAGAGGAGAAATCAAGGAGATCATACTGGACGACAGAGAAGATCAACATAGGAAACCCGTGGAAGGACATGTGAACTTACAGTATCCGCCCGCAATGATTCTGTTCAAACCTGATAGGGGAACCAACATCAAGTTTGAAGGAATTTCACCTGGACTTATTCCAATCACACCCTCCGAAGCATCATTCGCAGCTCAAAGAAAGGGCAAAGGCAACAAAACATACAAGATCAAAAGGCGGCAATACGCCATAACACCAGGATATGCATTCACCGACTACAAGTCGCAAGGGCAGACCATCGAACATGTGATAATAGACATAGGAAAGCCACCAACAGGCAAGTTATCACCGTTCGGAACATATGTGTCTCTTTCCAGGAGCAGAGGAAGAGACACAATCAGGTTGCTGAGGGACTTCGACGAAGAGTTATTTCAACATCATCCATCGGAACACCTGCGAAAAGATATGATCAGACTAGAGGCGTTGAACGAGAAAACAAAGAAAGAACATACCAAGCACACCAGCAGTGGCAGAGATTGAAGGAGGAAGAGTCGTGTACAGGCAAGGAAGATAAGCGATCGCAACAGGTGGAAGCTGGGCCGGATGGCGGAGGGAGAGAAAGGACACGCAACGCAACGCAAACACAACGTTAGATAGTGATGAGAACGACGACCTGTAAACCAAACAGAGCCCGTGATTTTGGACAGAACATTTTCAGAGATTCTGAAAAGCTCGCAGTAAGATAGTATTTGGCCATGTTACACACGAAGGCATCGGACCAAACATAGCCCGTGATTTTGGACAGAACATTTTCAGAGATTCTGAAAAGCTCGCAGTAAGATAGTATTTGGCCATGTATAGCAGGGAAGGAGTTACCATATATAGGTCATTCAGACGGTGGGGAACCTTACTTACAGCAAGGCCATCCGGAGATATCGGATTTATTTTCTATGTACATGTACACTCTTAAAATGATAATCTTCATCAGCGCGCACCGTCAAGATTATTATACACTGCTGTGTTCTATGACAGCTGTACTTGGGGAGTCACCAGTCAAAACTTGACTCACTGCTTGCCTCCCACCCTTTCTCTTTCCCTACATTGACGCTCATACAACACTCATACTACTCTCTACACTTGAATCTTGTCATGGCAACAAACTCCGAGGCATTGGTGCTCAGTGCAGTCTTGGAAAGTAAGATTATCTGTAACAATTACTTACCTTAATCTCAGATGCTGACTGCTGCTGTGATCTAGACATTGAGGTGACATGGGAAGTTGGGAATGGTCAAGAAGGGCTCCGATCCCATTTCTTTGCTCGCGTCTATGTGGCCAACAACGAGGTTGCAAAATCAACACTCAAACCTCGAGGACATCCGCTCCGCTGGATAAGACTGAAGACTGAAGACTGAAGACTGGCAAACGCCGAAGGATTTCTGTTCCGGGCTTCGGCGCCGTCAGGTGACGTCTCCTCCCATCGCGTACCGT
>KN817706.1:0-49979 GCA_000827495.1 Hypholoma sublateritium FD-334 SS-4 | reverse complement strand
GTGTTTCCACCATGTAAAAGCATGCAATTGCTCTGAGATTTTTACCAGACCATTAACTACATAGTATCTATTGACCCATGAATTTTTAACCCCTCTTACATGTGTGATTGATAAACAGGAAGGTAGATAAGATGAAGATATGCATGTTGTCACGGATCTGTCACACCCCAGGCAGCGAGACTAGCGTCACAATCTATGTCMCGCAACCGTTTTCCACTTGCATTCGTACAGCTGGGAGTCTATAAGTCAAGGTACAAGCAAATGTGCAGTATTTATACATACTGGAATTTTTTCAAAAATTTCTGTGGGTAGCAAGAGGCAGAAATAACAAAACAGTAAGGAATGTTAATATAAAAGTGTATTTTTAGGGATAGACGAAGCAGTTGTAGAGCGACTAGGGAAACTGGGCTGATGAAATTTGGAGGCATCATGCGCCATGTCTAGGCGCACCGGAATCTGAAATAATCTCGCAAAACGACCCAGAATTGCGCTCTGTAGAGCGCGTTTTGCATTACTAGATCACTTTTGCATTCCGTTGCGCGTGATAGTACTGGGGCTTCAGATCGGCCTGTGGACACGTGTAGCCAAATTCATTGATCAGTTCCATGAAAATGTACAAATTGTGTGTTCGCTTTCAGTGTGCCATCTTCTACTTATAAGTACTCTATTTCAGCAAAGATTTGATCCAGGTTCGTAKWCGCGCATTTCTGTTCATTGGCTTTGGGATCACTCTCGGCTGCAGCTCCGACCTCTGTACACAAGTATCTTSAGACTGATTGGTTGATGTGAGCGCTTTCATACTCTCCGCYTCTTCRCGGTCAATTTCTCCGAGAATCTTTAACGAGTCACGCTGCTCCAGCATATCAGCGACCATGGAGTATCTCTGCGTCTTCCTCAGAAAACGAAGAATTACGTTGAGYTGGYGTCGATAGAGCCAACCACCATCATGCAGTTCCTAGAAAATAGATGAGTACATTACGTATATYAGGAAACATGGCGGCAGCCTAGACGATGTGCGAACCATTTTACAGACAATATTCAGGTACATTGGGTAAAATTGCTCCACATAGCAGTCGAGCTTGTACGGGTCGAATGTTAGGATACTCTCGCGCAATTTAGGTGTAGCCTTTGCRAGAGGTAAGAGATTCGCAATAGACCTGTCTGCGTAATCTAAGGTTTTGTTAGACATAAATGCGTAGATTAATYATATGATATGGCTTACCGCTGAATCTCCCGGATGACRCATTTTTAAACCACATAATGGAGAGATCTGTGGCATATATTGGAGTGCTTATGTGGTACTCACGAGAACGCGCCTGGTCAAGGAGGAAGTCCGGAAGCGACGCATGAAGAAAGCATATGTCGCGTCCCTTGCAGGCAATCACCGAGGCCAGGTCACTAAGTGCGACATGGACGTTTGCTGTTGGTACGTCAAAGAAATTTGCTACGCTGACTATATTTGTTCTTTTTCCCAGGATGGTGTAYGCCAATATTTCTGTAGTAGTCTTCGTGTCCTGCATCTGAGAGAGAATATGTCGATATAGGGCGTCGAGGTGGGCAAATGGGGTAGACAGTCCCGATGGGCGGAGGCCGCGGACAATTTCTAGTTGATGAGCAGGGTGCGCACGAGGGAGAGATAGAAAATTCATGACCACCGACGCGTAGATAAATTGCCCGGAAGACTTATTGACAATCTCCCACACACTTTCCTCTGCTGGCCAGTTGTCGTCAAGAAGGTGGCACATGTAGTGAGTTGTTTTAATGCTCGCAAATTTTGCATCCAAAAAGCGGCGTATGTCCTCCGACGGAAGATAGTGATTGTCGAGCGGCAGCCGGAGGAGAATTTGGGCTACATGTGGCGCGCGAAATGTGGATACTATGTGGCACTCTGCGCGGCTCCCAAAGAGAACAATGATAGGACATCCTTCTGTTGCAAGAAATGTTGAAAATGTGTGTATGAGATGGCGCTGACTCTCTTCTTCATGGCACTCATCTACGCCGTCGATAACAAAGACCAACTTCAACCGCCATCCAGAGAGCTGGAGGCTTCGAAGCGGRGCAATAATCAGTTGTTMAAGCTGTGTGCGGCAGCATTGATTGAAGATCAACGGGTTGGACTCTATAGCGCCGACGATTAAGTCCTTGATGTCGGGGACGAGCAGGACGAGCTGATAAGCRAGTGTGGCGACCAGATGCAATATTGTATTTCTTGTGGGATCYGTCCGGAAAAAGAAGAAGCTGGCCACCAGTATCCCGCGCGCGATGCACAGCTCAGCAACTGATTGACAGATTGCTGATTTTCCTCCGCCCGCCGCTCCRTTTAGCCATGCAATCCAGGTCTTCCTCGTCGYGTCCCRTACAATCCACTCAAATATCTCTTGCAGAACCGCCTGCCGTGTATCTTCATGACAACRTGGGGGGTCTAATCGCTGACCTGAGTTATGGAATGCAGAAGTCGCCACACGTGCCTGTAGCTGCTCGAAACCGCCTAGATGAGTAAAGATATCAGCGGTCTTACTATGGAGGGTAACTGAAGTATYGATCAATGTATCACCTTTTCCATTAGGAGTGCTTAACSATGTGAATTGTCCTCCTGTAATGACCAGACTCCTCGCATGATGGAACATGGATCCAGTGTCCCTCGAATGCTAAGTTGAGACTGTGAGATGGGGACTGGGTGGGAGTTGGGTAAACTCAAGCTTCCACCATACATCGACGAAACATGGCTGTGGTCACTGACATATCTGAGTCGTTATAAACTTATGCTGTATCAATAACCTCCGCATGATCCAAGAAAAAATAGCGCGTTCCACGCGTAAAGATTTGCTATGCGTTCCCATCAGGACCCTAGTAGCACCTTCTGAATCAAAGATGGAGATGGCACCCATTACAGTGAACAGCATACTATTATCAAGATCTCCGAAAAAAATGTCTATGATGGGTTAAATTGTTTATGATAGGAAGAGGACTAATTTTTTTATTCCCCGCGTACAACTTTACATGTTCTACGACGCCTTTCGAGAAGTACTACATGATATGTCACCGCTGCGAGGTTTGTAAATGGCAAATGACAATACGAGTCTATGACGACTTATGGTCTTCAAATATTACTATTGATAGAAATTAAGTTGATCCTTGGAATTGACATGCCATCATCTCTTTTCCGTGGAGGTAATTAGACCTAATATAACCCTCTATGCAGTCCGCTACTGTATAGAAATTAGCAATTTAAGGAATATCGATGGGTTTCCTGTATACTGAGTGAGTTCGATAATGTGCGAGAAAATCCATGAACGTCATTGAACGTTGGGCCCTGAAGCTTAAGGCCTTAGGCCTGATGAGTCGTGCGGCGAAACCTTTGTTGTCATGGACCATTATATTCTTAGGGTGCGAAGATCTGTCTGTGAATAATGCATTGAATGGCTCGAGGCCATTTTTGCACTGTGCAGAAGGCTCGCATCATTGAAAGACTGTGGGTCATAGTGATGGGTGAAATTTCTTACATCTCCACATTGCCATTTAACTTCAAGCATGTGTTGAACGTTTCGCAACCGATGATAAGATAGCGTCAGGGAGAGAAGTAATCAAGAATATTGTGATTGCGTCTTTGAAATTAAACTACACATGGTCAAGTGGTGGAGAGTTTTGGTTGGGCATTCATGGTGTACAGAAGAGTGCATTGGGACAGATGGCATCGAGCAAACAGTTATTCGCGCGCAGGCTGCAGCGGCCTGCAATTTAATCCATYGAATACGAGTATACATCAAATGCTTCTAAATTTTGAACACAGTTYGAGTGTCAAGCCTGAGAAACATAGGTCGAAACAGATCCATAAGYAAGCAGTTCGCCTGGTTCTAAATATAGTTTTCGATAGACGTCTAATTGTGAAGTTCCTGAATAACGACTGAAATCAGTGCTGAAATGCCATGATAATTTAATACAGGAGACTAACATTTGTCACTTGTTTAGATCAGTCATGAATACCGCCCTCGGTATAGAATATACACGCCGATGGTTCAAGAGGTACTTTGGATGGACACAGTGGAGACGAAATAGGAGTCGTTATAAAGCTGCTCGAGGATTTATTGGCTGTCGGCGACGGTTCAATTTCCCCTGTGAGCTGCAGGCGATCCAAGACCCATAAATATCTATTGCCCTTGGCGGCCAAAAACATAAACATACCCAATAGGCACACTCAAAGCCAAATATATTATATGGGGCGGTGTAAAAGCAATATCCGCTTGTTTGATTTGTCAGTTTGAAGTCAAAAAGCCATTTCACTGTTGTCGGGCAGCTTGGGCATTTGGCGTTGGCCCCAGAATTGATGGCAAGAAGATATAGTCCGAGTGAAAGGACGAGTCTAAATTTCGGCATAACAGTATTGAGCGTTGAAAATTCTGAACGGGTGGTGCAGTTTGAGGAGGAGGGAATGAAATTTGTCGATGTTCAGAGGGTTACTCTACTTATAAATGGTTGAAGCGGCCGAACACGTCCTTGGGGGGCCCAGGCTCTACAAAGCAGTGCGTCTCTTCTTCCGCGCGGAAGAATAGCAGCAGAGCAATGTATCACCAAGCTGTTGCAGATGACAGTGGACACCTTTGCAGGATAACTCGGTGACTGTGGAAATCAGACGTTAATCCAGCGAGAAGCTGTCCTGTCAAAAGTATACGATCTGGTCGTGCTATCGGCCCGTGAGATGTAACTGGATGGTTCATACAGCACGGACAATTTTTTTAGTATAAGGGCTCGATGTGCAACGTAGACACGCTGTGCTTTAATATAATGCAAGCCTTTGTTAGGAGCTCGAACATTTATGTCTTCCATGCGATCAACAGACATAATAACAGGAATCATACCATCACTGCATGGTGGAAAGGTAATACGGATAAGAATTGCTCAATGATTTTCCCGATGAGCGTGTGCCGCTGTGCGGACAGGGTGGGCCGCATTTGCATTAGCGTTGAGTTTGTGGAACACTGCCGCTGCACAAGCACAAGGCGGAACGRACTGCAGCCGCCACTTCCGGTGCGCGATCGAAGCACCCACTGTCATGGTATATCATCATCCGGACTAGCGTCCTGCATGAATATCCGTAGGGCATGATCAGAATTTCATACGGTAATTTGATAATGATGTCCTTGAACGCCCTATTCGATTCAAATATAACCGTGCAGTAATGAAGGTATAGCGACCCGCGAGCAAAAAATTCGTATGATACTCAAATGGGCAAAGCATTTGGCCAGCATGTCGCACCCTGACCTATGTACTGCACGAAGTCCGCTACATTGACGAGTGTTAGCCCCGCAGGCACAGGGACAGGAATAGGCGGCACCGCGCCGCCCGTGCAGTTGGGATTCCTACAGAAGTACAAATCGCAGCTGTCAGCTACCTTCAGCGCTGTCCACAAACCCATCGAAGACTCACGGGTTGCTGTAGCATGTGACGCTCCTGCAAAACACGGCCTTCTGGGCGAGGTCTGCGCCGAGTTGGTAGGGGTAGCACTCCCCATAAACGTAGTCAACAATGTCCGTTAAGCCTGCATACTGGACGGAGACATACTGATCGATGGGCTTAGTATAAACACTGAAATTTTGAAAGAGGTGTATAACGCACGGTGGAGTTATCTTGTGCATTCAGGCAATGCCTGAGTAGATTTTCGTATGAGAGTCCGGCAGCGGCACCAAGGACGCAGGTAGCGACGGTCAAGAGGCCAAGTTGTAGTTTCATGGAGATAGCCGGTGGGCAATTAAGATCGTGGGTCTCAGTATGCGACCACTCGTAGACGCGGGGGAATTGGGTATGAAGATTCTGGTGGGTTGCTACTCACTTCACTTATGAGGCRCGGAGGGCACCAGCGCGAAGGGTCGCTGCACGCTAGCAGACGCTAGAGCTAGGCGGCTGACGGCGAGAATGAAGCTATGTTTCGACAGCCTGGCGCGGAATCGGTGGGGCTTGTAAGTTGTAATTCAGTTAAGAGAGTGCAACCGATCAACTATAACGTCCCAGGAAAACCTCAGTCAGAGTCTCTAAGCAGCGACAGCAGGACACAAAATACTGAATGAAGCATGCGTCATTGAGCATGCATAAACAGCCCAGGTGCGAGAAGGAGTGACATAAACGTCGCCTGGTACAGAATACAAGAGCCAGGGTACGAAAGTTGAGAGTACGCACCGATGTGATACGCATCTCCTGGACCGCAGGAACAACTACGACGGTCAAACATTTCACCCGAATACTATCCGAATAGCGTCGTCTTTGGAGTACTTGTCGGAGGATGCCGACGATGACGTACCACCGGACAAGAAAACTTGAACGCTGATTTTAACGTTGAACAGTGGGCTGGGACATGGGACATGGGAAGCAGGTTGGAAGCAGGCAGACCAATCGCACAGGGCACCGAGCGGAGTTCAATTGCCTGAGCCAAACAACGCGTCAATATTTCGCGAGGCGCGACACGTCGAAATCACCTAAAAATAGACATAGCTTGAGTCGCACTTTTATTCCGGTTATTTTCTCTTCCCGAAACCAAATAAATGTAACACTTCCTTGCCTCGCAGGAGTTGAGTTTATCAGTAAGATTAAGTACTTATCAAGATTAATGATTTATTGTGGCGGTAGATTAAGATACAGACTGGACAAATCTCCTACTATACGGTGACAAATATGGGCGAGCAGAACAGGGAGATACCATCAGGAGGAACTACAGACGGTAAGATGCTTCTGCTGACCAGCAATAGACGCAATGTGGCGAGAACCTGTTGTGAAGAATGGTCAATGATCTGGTCGGCGTGAGGGCGCAGTTTCTCTGCCGGATTTCGGATTATGCACTGTGTTCACCGTACTTTGAGTATTGGCTGAGCAGGGACTGTGAGGCGTAGGGCGTGCGTTCCTGGCGCATATTTTGGGTTTGAAGTGTGGCGTGGAAAATCTGCTATGGGCGCTTAGAATATGCATGGAGCGCGTTCACGTTCTGCGTGAGATCAGGCGGAACGTGGGCGAAATGCCGTGCGGTGCGGTAGAGCGCGGTGCGGGATAAGCCACCCAAGAGGGTATACGTGCTCTGCGGCATTAGGTACGTTTGCATTCTCGTTCGGAGATTTTCGAGCGCTTCGGTGCTGCGGATGGCACGGAGGAGTCAGGTAAGTGCGGGCGACGTACATGTACGAGCGCGTCGGCGGAAATTAGAGGATAGCCTCTGTCACTCGACATTTACCTGCATGGTTCTTTCTCGTTTTTACTTCACTTTCCTGCATTATCTCGATGATCTCTGACTGATACCCATTATAAATGACCACTGTTCACTTTGAAAATATGATCGTAATATTTTTGATGGCGCATGTACCGCGTCAGAACTCCCGTATGAGAATTCACCGCGACGCGTCAGCTGCACGCAGAGGAGATTCTTCGAAAGTTTGTTTCATAGTCCTTGATTCATGTACATTGTAAGTTTATAATATCACGTACAAACAGTAAATCATATATCTGTCCCGCATGTTTTCTGGGGACGCGTTAAAGGTGCAATACATAGTTCAGCTCAATTGAGTCCATCTGTGATAATCAGACAGGCAGGGAAAAACGTAGGCCATCGGCCACAGTAAACAGAGACAGCCACGGCCACTTAGCACCCCACACGAAAACTTCTTTACAGTCAACTCAGCCACTGCAGGGAAGACGTCCTGGTAAGTGCGGACATTAGTCCCACATTTCCGCATCTACATCTGGGCACTGGGGCCGAGGTTTGTGGAGTTTCCGAGTCAAAGGATCATCATGCGCATCCGTCCAACATCCGTCGGCCATCAGTAACATATGCCCCGCATTTCGTCTGAAAGATACAGAATCAATACAGAATCCCATTTATTTTGGTGGCGAGGCCACCTTAAAAAGTTGAGGCCAAGTTGATAATGAGGCCACCCCGAACCTTCTAAAGACTTGCTAAAGACACAAAAGCGCGGCCGCCGGCCACAGTCGGGCCACTGAGCCACGATCATGACAATGCATTTCAATCACGTGGTCGTGTTGAATTTAGCATCTTCTCATATTGTCGAGGACGCGACGGAGCCACTGAAGAGCCACTTGACGCGTACTCTGACAGTATAAAACAGCACGCTAAGATGGCAGACTCCTCATCTTCTTCACTTTCCTCCTCATCCAGCATGTCTACCACTGGTTCATCCCCTATCAAGAAGGCTAGTGCCGCTTACGCGTCCCATATTCGCTCGGAAGTCGAGAAAGTTCTTGAACCCAAAATCGAGGTTGTCAACGTGGACGACTTTTGGAAGTCGCTTGGCTACAGTAAAAAAGAATTCCCCTATGCCGACCAACACGTCAAGAATGCCGGCATCCACACCATGGAGCATATGAATGACAAAGTATTCTCAGGCTGCCTCAACAAACTTAGCGCCCATGTGCACACCCTATTACGCCTTGGTGAGTGCTGATTTACTCACAGTACTCTATCTTTCTCATGACCGCATTTAGGTCCCGATGAAGAGATCCAGTTCTTCGTCACCCCAAACACGACTCCCAAAGACCATCCGACGGGTACCCTCTGCAGGCCCGATATCATCGCAACTACGCAGCGCGGAGAAATTCACTGGACTGGGATTGAGGCCACTGTCGAGGTTCATTCATCTGGAAGAACTGAAGAAGGCGCAGGTCTTCAAGCTGCATCTTACTCTATTTTCCTCCTTCAAGCACGTCCGGATCTTCTAGCCGTCCAAGGGTTTTGCGTGACCAAGTCCGGTATTATTCTCACTATTGCGAGCTCGAGCGGTGTTACGAAGACTAAGGCACTGAACATGTCTGTCTCCGCGAATAGAGTCCTCCTCTACGCGTTTGTCACTCGCCTCTACGAACCTGACCCGAACATGGTCGATCCTTCAATCAAACGTCGTTGGGACGACACCGCACCGCAACCGCATTACGTGTTCGACATAACCCTGACGCCCGCCGATGGCGACCCCGTTGTCTGTTCTGGATATCGTACGGTTTACGCTCGGGAGTCTTTGGGTCAACGGGCGCATATTTTCGTCAACGAAATCAATCCTACTAGCTTCCGAGGCGCTGCCATTCCAGTTATCAAGGATGCATATTGCGACCTGAACTGCCGTTTCACCGAGGATGCTATCATCAAACACATCCACCACGAGGGAGATATACCGGGAATTGTTCGTGTTGCCTATGCCGAACTCGTGTGCTACGAGGGGCCGGATCGCAGGGTAATCGTTCGGGATGGGCGCCAGAAGACCCGCTTATGTCTCACGGAATTCGGGAGAAGTATCATGGAGTGCAAGACTGTCAAAGATGTGCTCATTGTGATGTACGACCAGTTGGAGAGTACGTAAGGGTTTACTTCACGCGTGAACCTATCTCTAATATTTACCATCGACAGGTACGCGAGTCATGCACCGAAACCGCAACGTCATTCATCGTGATATCAGCATCGGTAACATCATGTTTCGCGATCTTCCCGTACCACCTCCATCGGAAGATTGCACGGTAGAGACCGTATCCGGTGCAAACACCGATTCCGATAGTGAAACTAAAGATCCCCCTGCTGTATTTTGTGGAGGCACATATCTATTGGGCGAGACGTGCGTACTTCCATAGCAATTCATTACCTATGCTAACTCTTCGCCAGCGATGATCCTCGCTTTACGAAGAACTTATTAATCGACTTGGAGCGCGCTGAGGTTCTCACTCAAAAGCTGGACGATTTGCGCATGCCACGAACGGTATGAATTTTCGGTATGACTTAGCTTTCCCGGGAAACTGACTTATCAACAGGGTACTGTGCGGTTCATGGCCCGATCCATTCGCGGCGGGCGAGTACTTGGAGACAGTGATATACCACTTCTCTTTAAGAGCCCTCCAGAAATTTCCGAAACCCTCTTAACAAGATATGGGGGTATTTTGCCTGATCGGGTGAAGCGCTTCGCTTGCAAAACTTCTAAGCATAGCCCAGATTACACAGAAAATCCATCCGGCACTATAGCACGCCATGCTCTGCGTCATGATGCAGAGTCCGTGTTTTGGGTATTGGTGTGGTGGGCGGTCTGTGCGGCTCCGGCAGGCAAAGCTTCTTCCGAAGTGCACCAAGATCTGTGGCGCAATCTTACAGGAAATGATCGTGATTTCAGACCCACCAGGATAGTAGAAAGCGAGTTGGATCCATCGTATGACGCTTTGCGCAACTTGATAAACCCCATGGCGTCGTATCTGATTCACGACCTTCATTGGGCGACCGAAACTCCGTTCAACCATCCCGAATTTCTTCATGAATCATTCCAGCGCCTCATATTGAATTTCCTCGTCGACAACAAGGACGAAGACTTCATGGTATTGCCCACATCTGGCAAGCCTCGGGAAAGCAAACAACTGGCTCACTACGGTGAGCCTGTACGCTCGCGACAGCAACATTTGTTGGATACCTCTAGCGCAGGGGGCAGTAGCTTGAAGCGCCCCGCCTCTAGCCAAGGCGAATTGGAGGTCAGTCCAATGTTTTCACGCGCTAAAGGTACCATGTACTGATGACTGCTTCCAGCGCGCAGCAAAGAAGTCCGCAGGGTCGGTCGCCTCAGGTTTCGTTGGAGTAATGACGCGTCTTCGGAAAAGCAAAAGAGGGTGATTTGGGTGGTTGCGTTCAGTCCTCGACATTCTCCTTCATGGCTCTTTCTCTACGGCACTATTTCTAATTTTCACAGACGATCTCTATTTACATCTGTACTTTAATGATCATCACACGTTGTAAATATATCAGTGTAATCGATGCTGCTACTTCTGTTCTCCGTTGCGTAGAAATTCAAATTTCTTACCATGTCGCTACCCAGAAGCAGAACAACATCTCCGGAAGCCCGGGTATAGCATGATGTATCCGCCACGGTAGTTAACGCTGCTGTCAAATTCCCATTATCGACCAAACAATACATCAACTAGCAGTCTATCCATAAAAGTGATGTACTATCTCTAATACTCTATCCATCAGTAAAACATATCCATGGATTCAATGTATTGAACCTTATGCTCCATCCATGCACCATCCATCATCACTGCATGCAGACGTCTTGATCCATCAGTCTGAGCGGTGAATCCAGTACGGGACGCCACTGTATCAATTGGTCTACATGCCATGCGCACGGTCCCCACCACGGCTTCTCAGTATATTCTGTACTTGTATATGTGCTTCTCATCGATGTGCTTTGGAACCCCCTTCCCGCCATGAGCCCGATATTCCTTGATATAACAGTATGTACTTAATGCATTCTATCTATCCATTTGCTTCGGAAACAGCCGATACAACGCTTCCTGGCCCAATAGCAGCTGCAAGCACGACATGCGGTATCCATCCAGATTCCGGGATATCCATCCCACATCCATTCCACGTCTATTTGAATCCATCCTGCGCCCGCCACACCGCCACGGCACTATCCATCCCACATCCATTTGCAGCTAAACTGAATGGATGGGTGTAGATAGGAATTAAGGATACCGATCCATTGATACATCTGATTACTGGAGAGGTATACATGACTGAATCTCATCCCATCCATCTGACATCCATCCCAAATCCATTGACATCATACATTAATCGTTCCAACATCCATGGGAGATTTATTTTTATTAAATAATAGTTCAATGATAGCTATTATAGCAAAGAAAAATCACTGACAAATGTGAAGTCATCGGATGTGTTCAAGATCACATTCATCACGCCTTCGAGTTATTCTTCAAATTTGGGTGTTGTTAGGACGGTCTCTTTATAGAAAGGAAATAAAGGTTAGACGACACACGTTAGTAGGTGAAGTCAACTATGATCTTTAAACGAGTCCTTACCTCACATCATGGGTCGCAACTGTATCTTTCACACTCCCGAGGCCAAACTGGTGGCAAATCGTGCAAAGACATGAGCCACTATGATACCAAGTTTGTAGATGCTCATACTTGGATGTACATACACTCATAAAATGAATTTCAACTCGGGCAAAAGATAGAAATCAGAATTGAGGCAAAACCTGAGGATAAAATATAAAATAACAAGGTTACGAAGTGAGTTTTTCATCTTCGACTCGTCTTAGGGTGCTTACATGTAACATGAATTGTCTAGATCAAATGTAAAGTGACTTGTAGACCCGCTATCAATGACTAACAATGGAATGAGGGAGACAAGGAGTACAACTGACGAGAGAGAAGCGCCGACGCCGGGAGCAAGGCGCGAGGGCGCAGTGCAGCTCAGGCGGCCGTCCAGCGCGGCGCGGCGCGGCGGCATGGTTCGGGGCGTCGCCCGCCGTTCTCCACAGACCGCTCGCCCGCCGTCGTTCTCCGCGGCAACTCCCCAGCCGCAACTCGCACTCTAGCGGTCTCGACGACGAAGGGGAGCACACGCCCGCGTCCCGCGCACCGTCCCGGACGCGCGTGCTGCGCCTCGCCCTTGTGTTCAGCGCGGCGTGCGCGGATACGTACACGCAGGAATACACATGCACCGCGCCCTGCGCCGCGCTTCGCGCATCGCGTGCATGGCCCGCTCGTGGTGGGCGCGCGCGACGGCGCCTGAGAAGACGCGGGCCCGAGGAGACGCGGACTCCGCCGCCACCGCCGCCGCCGCGGATCGCCGCGCGGGGTGTCCTGCGCTCTGTGCGCCGGCGCTCGACGCAGCGGCGTGCGCTCGTATCCCAATGGGGACGGGCGCCGACGGATGCATGAATGCGCCTCAGGAGGCCGGCAGGGCGTGCGCGGCGGCGGGGCGCAGAACAGTCGGCGCGGGTGCGTGTGCGTGGTCTCCGTGTGCCGGGCCAGCGTGCGTCTGACCGGCGTGCAGGACCAGAGTGCGGCGCACCGCGGGTGGGCGGCGCGATGCGGGGGATAACCACACCTACATGCGGAGCCGGCCAATGGGCATATCGAGCGCGGCGCGCGCGAGGACGGCGCCAGCGCGCGCGCGGGAGAAGGAACGGCGGCAGCGCATACTAACTGCGTCACATGCGCGCGTGCGGTCCGCGGGGTGCGCGCCGAAAGCTATGGCAAGCGGCGCGTCGGCGTTCGCCGCGGTGCCGCGCGGGCGGAGAGGAAGGAGAGCGCACGATCAGGCTACGGGGATTACATTGCTGGACCCGCGTCGTGCGCGATGGAGGGGAGGGAGGCGCGCGGGGCGATACGCCCGCTGCACTCGGGTGGCTGACGCGTTCAGCGCTGTGTGTTGCACGCGGTGAAGCGGAGAGAGACGCACTGAGCGAAGCGCGGCCGACGCATTCGGCGCTATATATGTGGCGCACTTGCCGGCGCGGGCACGCGCGCCCTCCGCTGCGGCCCCGTGCGTCGGCGCCCGCGCGCGGCAGCCCAAACGCCGCCCAAATCTCGTCCCGCCTCCTCAGCATCGTCTCCTGATACGCGCGCTGCACAGCCCCCCCGAATCCAACGCGCGTCTCCTGGCGCGCAGCGGCGACCACGTTGATACGCGCCTCCAAGACACGGACGGAGGCTGCATCCGGCGCGTTTCGCGGGCTGGGCGGGCTGTGCGCGATGCGTGTGACGGGTGCTGTGGGCGGTGCGGTGGACGATGCGAGCGGGACGCGCGGCGCGGCGCTCGAGAGGACGACCCGGACGCATCAGCGTGCGCTGCACCGAGGACAGAGAGGAGGGGGAAAGAGGAAGCGAAAGCGCATCAGAACACCGCGTGCGGCATCGATGTACGTCGCGGGTATTGGACTGGCGGAAGCGCGTAAGGACCGTCGCGCGCGATGCAGACAAGAAGTGCCGTGCGCGGGTACGCGGTGCGGAAGACAAGGAAAGGGGGGGGGGTGTTTCGGGCTCGGCGCTGGCGAGGGCGACCCGGAGGGGCGGAGGGGCGGCGGCGGATCGCGCGCGCGTGCGGTACCGCGCGGAGAGCTGTAGACATAGTTAGTCGCGTCAACGTATGATACAGCGTCGGAGGCAGGAGGGGAAGGAGGGAAGGGAAGAAGGGAGGGACAGCGCACCACAAATCGCGCAGGCTCCACGCGCGCCGGGCGGGCGCCCACGATGAAGGCAAGGGACGCTGCGTATCGTGCGCGCGTGAGGCGCCGCAACGAGGACTGCAGCATACGTTGCGGCAGCAAAAGGCGCGCGAGGCGGGAGCGCGGATGGGAGAGGAGGAAGGGAGGAAGGGAAGGAGGGAGAGCGCCCTGACGTGCGTTGAAAGCGTCGGCGTGCGCGATGGAGACGCGCGAATGGACGCGGCGGATCATGCAAGCGTGCGGGTGCGCACCGAGACCTGCGGCGAGCGGCGGGAGGGGCGGGATGGGAAGGAGAGGGGGAAGGAAGCGCACCACGAAGCCACGTGGGACCCGCGCCGAAGGGCCATGTGATGAGGGAGAGGGAGGTCCTGCCTGATTGAGCGACGGGAGCACGGGCGTGGAGGAGCATGCGGTCTTGCCCCGGGTGTGCGTTGGGGGCCTGGGTGCGGTGCGGTGCAGGGATGCAGGCGGTGCACATGGACGAGCGCGCCAGTCGCTGTTCACCAAGGGGAAGAGCGGCCGTTGGGGGCGCCGATGACGGCGTCTGGGCGTGCGAGGCGGACGCGGGTGGTCGAGGACCTGCGATGGGGGGTTTCAACGAGAGCGTGCGTCATCGTCATCGTCAGGGACAGCGAAGCAGTGCTCGCCGAGGACACCGCCCGCTGTATCATCGACCTTCGCTCTGACGAACGCAGCCATGTGACACGAAGCGAGCCTGCTTCGACGCAGACAAGCTTCGGCGCTGCCATTCCTCTGACGTAGCTTCTGTGCCAGGACGCACAGAGAGCGGCATTGTCCGTACAATACGCTTCCCTGCAAACATAGCCAAGTCCCCGCCCCCAACTCCATGCGCGATTCGGCACCCTTATGGACGCTTCTGCGGAATACCGCACTGGAGCAGTTCGTGCAGGAGTTCGTGGTGTGTGTATTGTGCATAAAAGGTTTTGCGATTATTAGCTATATACTTTGCGCTCCCCTATGCGTCCGTTAGTTCACATACCACATAGGAAGAAATAGGTCCTCATACCGTCTTCGGCTCCTGCTTCTGAGCTCAGGCATCTCTCCGCGCTCCAAATGACTGAACACGTTCTTCAAGGCGCGATCACCCCTGTAAACCACAAATTGATCGGCCTCGATCCCGGACATCGACATGAAGTAACTTGCGTATTGCCCACCGTATATCCTACATCCACCACCGAAACGCGCCGCAGGCAGCAGAGCGTTCCCGTTCGTAGACGCAGTTTCCGTAGCAGCGTGACACTCAGATATCGAGGGGCAAGCCCCGACAGTGCTGGCGGGCCCATGTTTGAATGGCGGCGGCACCTAAATCGCGCGCGTGCCGGAAATGGGGTGCTCCCAGTGCTGATATCACGTTGAAAGACACCGCGAGTCCGATGCTCGCCTCGCGCCCTGTCGACGACGAGGATGGGCGGCGGTCGCACAGGTGCAACCACGTCTTCCCCCATCCATCACGAACGCCCCCCGCGCGCCAGAAGCAAATCCTCTCCGCATGCTCTGCATGTGCGCCGCCGCGCGCGTCTCCGCCGCCGGTGGCGTTCGTCGCTGCCCCGGGGACGCGGTAAAGCGCGGCGGCGGCGGCGGCGTCGACGGCCGGGCGAGGAACCTGCGGATGCTCGTTGACGGCGCGATAAAGTCGAAATGCGGGACGCATACGCGACGGCCATTCCACAGTGTAGGACCCCATGAAATCCTGACCGCCCCCTCGTCCGATGACGGCGCGCCGCGCGGGCACAACGCCAGCCGTCACGACCCCCCGCGGGACCGGCGTCTGCGCGGGGCGTGGCGCCTGCTACGTGGTCCACAGTCGTCCGCCGTGCCAAGCGCAATTCGTCGGGGCGCGGGGTCTGCCCGCGTTGCAACGCGCCGCAGGCGTCGGCCTTCTCGTTCGTAGCCCCAGTTCGCGTCGCGGATTGACACCCACATATCGAGCGCGCGGGGGACGGCGGCGGACTCACCACCGACAGTGCTGCCGGGCCCATTTTTGGACTGGATCGAGCGCGCGCCCCGACGACCGACGGTGCAGGCGGGCCCATTTTGGATGGCGGAGGCACCGCAGTCGCGCGCGCGGGAAATGTGGAGTTCCCAATGCTGAAGGGCGCCGCGAGTTCGATGCACGCCTTGCGCCCGGTCGACGACGAGGATGAGAGGCGGTCGCACAGGCATAACCGCGTCTTCTCCCATCCATCACGAACGTCCGCCCCGCGCGTCCAAGGCAAAAACACCCCCCGCCCCCGCCGCGCGCTCCACGTGTGTGACGCCGGCGGTGGCGTCCAGCGCTGCGCCCGCGGCCGGGGTGAGGAGCCTGCGGATGCTCCTTAACATCGAGATAAAGTAGAAGGATAAGTAATGCGGGAAGCGTACCTGCGCGACGGTCATTCCACAGCGTAATACGCCATGAGATCCCCACCGACCCGCCCATCCGTTGACAGCGCACCGCGGGCACACAACGCCAACGTCGCGGCCCCACGCGCTGAGCCGCCGTATCCGCAGGCGCTGCGTGCCGTCCGTGTCGCGCGATATCCAAGCACGCCTTTACAAGCCCAATTCGTCCGGGGCATTCGGGACGGCCCAGCAAATGAGACGCGCGCGAGGCATGCGCGCCCAAATTCCTTGCCCGCGGTCTGTCGGAATGCGCGGTCCGCGACGTTGCGTAAAACAGAGCACCTGCATCTTTGGCTGATGGCGCGCGCGCAGCCGTAACCATTGACAGAAGAGCCGCATGGAGCGCCGTAGATGACATTCCAGGGCTGGAAGTACGACGAACACGCTAAGGCTGCTGCATACTTCGAATTAGAGCACGGAATAGCGCACCGATTCGCGTTCATGCTCAGCATAGACCCGAGATACGCATCATATCACACGTGTAAGGCATCCTCCCTTCCGTGCGGCGCGATGGGCGGCAATTCGCCAGTATCACAGTACCGGTTGGGTCAGAGCGACGAGAGAGCCCTTCGAGAACCCAAGCCATCAGGTCAGCGAGGCGGTCCAAGTTCATGTGCAGTAAGCGGTCAGCGCACCGGTAGTATTTGAGAATCTGGCCGTCCCGGACGATTCCAGTCCATCGTCGCCCTCCTATGCAAGCGAGCAGAGAGCTGCTGGTACCTGGGCGACGCGTGAAGGCAAATCCACAAGTCAAAGTCTGTGTTCAGAATGGATAAGAAGGAAAGCGAAGCCAACGCGTACATCCGCGTTTTGGGACGGTCGCGCCCGTAATTTCAACACGGACACGTGTCCAGGCCTACTCGCGTCAGTGCGCGTGCTAAATATAGCGTAATCGCCCCGCCGCGGCTACCCGCTGGACTCGAAGAATACGGGTCCGTGAGGTCTACCCCATTGCGCTCTCAACGCGCTATGTATGTACGAAATCGTTCCTCATTAAAGACGGCCTCATGTGTTGTACTTCTGAGCAACTTCTGAGCCCGCGCTTAAAGGGCCGTCGTACGAGCGACCACGCCGTGGGGGAGGATTGAGACGATACGCGCGAAGCGCGGGGTGCAGGGCGTCGCTGCCGCCGATTATTATCGGGAGGTAGACGGCTATGTTTCTCCGCAGCGCTCGCCAGACATCTCCGCGCCGTCTCCCCAGCCTTGAACCGGTCGCTAGCGGCTCGCGATTCCGCAGCTCGGGCGCCGGCATCGGCGCGTGCCTCACGCGCTGCGCACCTAGCTCTCCTGCGTCCCACGCGCGGTGTGCGCGTATACGTGCACATGCACCAGCGCACCGGGTATGCCTGCGGCCGCCGTCGCACGCTTAGTAGACTAAGCCGGACGACATAGCGGGGTCGACACGCGCGCGAAGGGACGGCGACGGCTCGTACGTCCGTCCATGGGGTACTGCACCAAAAACTGTCACCAAATCGCGCACCGAATATAAAGGCGCACCATAAAGTTTCACGCGCGCATAATGGTGCAGACGCGCGCTGGAGGGTGCCATAACGCACGGTCGCATTTCGCGGCGAGTGCGCCGCGTAGGCGGAAGGAACTGGTGTTCGGTTTGTTGAGATGGTGGGTGCGGCAGGCGCGACGGACGGAACGATGGAAGACTCCAACGATAACGACGCGAGCGGTGAAGCGGCGGCAGTAGCGCGCGCGTGCGTCCAATTATGAGTGGAGATTGAAGGAAAAGCCGGCCGGGAGATGGACGCGCGCGGTATCGGAAGTTTCCGGACAGACGGGCGCTAAACGGGCGCCTCTTTCAAGCCTCTTTGGCAGGTACGCGTGCCGCGCGCCGAAAGTCTGCATGTCAATGACACTGTCTATGATTTCTGTAAATCAAGGAAGTAAAACAATCGAAGACAGTGAGGAAACACATAGTGGGTTTCTTCGCAAGGAAGTGTCCACCGACTCGACTTGAATTTCGAAAGCCGGCCCGATGCAGGCTCCCGAAATAGAGAAATGTGCCCTTGCAGTGTGCACTACACGTGTCGGCGTGCACTTGTATCTGCCCTCATCCACGTATCAGTACCCTGAGCTGGTGACTATCCGACAATCCTGATCAGTCCGACAAATCGATTACTTCTCCTCTCTTATCTCTGATCTCTGATGCAGCTGGATTACACGTGGACGAGCTGATTCCATCTACGGATCATTATTGTCATCCAATATGGCGCAGAATGCAGTGGGCAGCAAATCGGAAAGTCACACGTGGGGAGGACGCTGCATATTCACTTATGGGCATATTCGACATCAGCATGCCAACAGGGTATGGCGAGGGAGCGGGACACGCATTCCTACGCCTTGTCAAAGAGATTATGAGCTCAAGATTGAGAGACGGCGCGTCAATGCTAGAGATTGCGAATTGGAGCTCTGATGATTATATCGACTATAGCGGTTTTTCTTCCAGTACGTTGATCCCCAGAAGCCCGTGTGGATATATGCATTCTCTATCCAACGAAGACCTCAATTTTTATCCTTCCTTGTCACCAATTACACTGTCATATATGGGCCTCTGCATTCCAGTACTCCTGATGCCATCCTATCGTTACTCCTTTGACATCACCCTGAAGTCTGGGGAGACGCCAAGGAGACGCCTGATTTTTCTCCCAAAGGAGACTATTTTGCTACTCTGAATCGTCGGGATCTTGACTCTAAATTTGGTGTCACTCAGTTTAGCTTCACCAGCAAGACTTTGGACAAGCCGTGCGACAGATACAATGTACTTGATGGTGCTTTGTTTAGCACTCAGCGCGATGGAACCGGGTTCCGCCAATCCCGCCGTAACACTATCTTTGCCGTACTTAATATTGCGGACAGAGGCACCGAGGTTCTATTACCAAAAAACAGCTGTTGCTTGGCCATAAGACTAAGACCTGATAGACACTTAGACAATTGGACGATACCGGAAGATCGTACATTCACGCCGACGGGGCAACATTTCACATTCAACATTAAATACCGCGGCAACGGCCCGTACCAATGCAGAATTCCTAAAGATGAACTAAGCCGCCACGGAATAACATTTCGTACAATGCATTTGTAATATATAATGTACATCGTATCGTGCGGCGTGCGGCGTTGTGACTTTGAGAGCCTAGCTCAGCTATAATACTTATCACAGGCGTCCGTCCAATGACTCAATTAAACTAATTGACGATATCGTGTCATCGTGATGCGGTGTACGCAGCTCTGCGTGTATGGCGTTCAAAGTGCACAAAAAATAAAGCGCGCACAACTTTGATGTCCGCGATATACTTCTTGTGTATTTATCCATATCCGCACTACTTTAGCAAGAAAATTTTGAGGTCAAAAGTTTTGCGCAAAGTGTGAACAGCGCGCAACTTTGAGGCTCGGCGCGCAATGTATTTTTAGCGCGCAATACAAACAGCGCGCAACTTTCCTTGGGCGCGCAATTCAGAAGGCCGCGCAACTCTTGAAGGCGCGCAATGTTAATTCAACCATATAATATCATTATCTAATTCCAATTTAAATAAACGGACTGATAATTCTGCGGAAGACCCCTTCGGATACTGTTGAGGACTTCAACGAAGTGTGCCGACTGGGACCTCCATATCCAGAGGCACTGCAAGGATCATTTATTCTTATTTTATTCCATTATTAATCTTRAATATTCATSCAACATTTAAAGGCACTGAGTTGGTACTACTAAGTAGGATCAAAGTAGGATGAATCGTCATCTTCATCACGTGATCTTTAGCTGGCTCTCGGCGTCATGTACCGTAACACACACTGAATCACCACCGTCCACGCCAAATTTGCGCCATCCTTTGCGGCGAGTAGCCCGGGACCTTCGCCGGCCCTCCCCTCTATGGCTTGGATCCATGTATCTTTGACAAATCCGTAAACTATTGGATCACCGTGTGCCGTGGGACAATCGGAGTTCTGAACCGGCTGTTTCCGGAAGTTGATCTGGTAACGTCTTGAAGACGTTACCACAAGCGCAAGTTGCGCTTTCTGAACAGCCAATTATCTATTTGAAGCAAATAAAAAGACTATATTTTATAAGTATAAAATAATCTTATAGACAATGCATGCGAGTAACCTGCAACTCGCTTGGCAAGTCGCATCCAGTGACATCCAGATATGATCTCCCTTGTTTCAAGACACTGGGACGGTCAACAGGTTCCTAATTATTAGACATGATAAATAAATAAAGATTTGTGTGCATGATCTCATATTTCGCGCCTTCAAGAGTTGCGCGGCCYTCTGAATTGCGCGCCCAAGGAAAGTTGCGCGCTGTTTGTATTGCGCGCTAAAAATACATTGCGCGCCGAGCCTCARAGTTGCGCGCTGTTCACATTTTGCGCAAAACTTTTGACCTCAAAATTTTCTTGCTAAAGTAGTGCGGATATGGATAAATACACGAGAAGTATATCGCGTATGGCATGGTATTCGCACAAAAATTCCCACAGCCCCGCGCGTTTGATGGGATGCCCCGCGCGCGGTTCAGTAAATAAACCCCCGTTAAAATTCCATATCTTAGTGCCTCTACCCTACTATATTGTATCTAAACGACACAAACATATGTTTCCTACTATTTTCTCTAGCCTAAGATAGGTAGAAGCTTTGGTGAAGAAATCACGTGATGTCGTCGCGCTACGCGCCTGCGCAGCGCGAYTTGGAATTATGATTGCTGTGTTCAAACTTCAAGCGCATTGTTACTCAACAAGCCTGCAATAGACAGACATGGTGTTTGTATTCATGTAGAATTTATTTATTAACAGATATTCAATGCAAATAAAGGAGCTCAAAGCTTAGGATAATGTGCCTTTGCTCCGTTTTAGACGACGCTGGCCTCAATACGTGAATTTTTGTATCGCTAGTCACCAGTCATGATTACGACAATCAGTATTCTCGGATCTATTTATTAATTCAAAGCTTTTCGGTGGGATACAGGGTGCCGCAGGGATCATTGCAGACATCGGATGTACAGTCAAGCAATTATCTACTTATGTCAACCAATAACCATTTTATAGCTTCAACAATGTAATATTCATCTTTCACCATCGGAATAATATCGTTATTGGGACAAGTCTTTCCATGATGTGAGTGGGAGCCGTGCGGGGCCGTGCAGTGCGAGCTCTGGGTAGTCACGTGATTCGCCTCGACGATGCTGCTGGTTTACTTATGGCTGCGAAGAGGTCAGAAAATGAGTATTTGTGATGTTTAGATACAAACAAGTACGCTATAAATACTAGAATATGGTGTTGCAATATAAGTAGTCTTCCCGGAGCGCGCGCGGGGCCTCCCATCAAACGCGCGGGGCTGTGGGAATTTTTGTGCGAATACCATGCCATAATCGCGGACATCAAAGTTGTGCGCGCTTTATTTTTTGTGCACTTTGAACGCCATATGCGTGGGCTAGCCACTGGCGCAACATGCTCACGGTAAGCGCGCACCTACAGTGAGGTCGCAGCGCAGTGAGGTCCAGTACGGCACACGCACAGAGATGTGTCTACTGATTATACTAATATTTTACAGACCGGATTTTGATGCTCGGCAGAAGCATCCCTCACTGATACGAGAAAACGCGCCGCACGCTGTTCATATAACACGGCTCTCTCGCGGTCCCTGTTTGCGCCTGCGTAGGTAGCCCACGGCGTGCTACGTCGGGTGAGTGAATCTAGTTGAGATGGCTGGTGATGGCGCGAGAAACGTCACCATAGACGACGCCAGATGACGTGAGCGCGCAAAGGGATAGCGGTGTCGTGCTGCGGATCGTGCACGCGTACGGTGGCGTGTCGAGAGCTGCTCCATATGTTGCATCAGCGTGCGCCGCAGCGTCGGGTCGGAAGGGAGGAGATAGAGAGCGCACCATGAAATCGCGCACGGTGTCGATGTGAGCGGCGGGCATTGAATTGTGGGAGTGGCGCTATTCGAAAGAACGCCGTCCGTACACGCCGAAAGCTGTTCCAAGCGGTGTATCAGTGTTTGGTGTAGCTGCGCAAGGAGTGGGAGGGGGCGGGAGAGAGAGGGAAAGAGGAAAGAAGGAGGGGGGGAGGGGGGAGCGCATCATCAAGGCGCCCGGTGTCTTTGCATGCCGCGACAACCGGCTGCTGAACCGCGCTCAAGAGGTCGTCGCAGCGCGCAGGCGGAGAATCAGAAAACAAAGACGGGCATGGTCAGCTCAAAGTCGCGCGCGAAGAGCGCTTTGCAGTTAAACGCTGCGCGGGGCGGGGCATGGGACGTCGATACACGGCACGGTGACTGGGGCGAGCGAGGACGCTGACGCGAACGTGCGAACGGAAGGAGGGACGGCGGTGGCGAACGCGTCGCGTCAGCGTGTCTAACAGCGGCGGTCTTGCGTGGGCTCCTTATGCGCCGCGGGCATCACCACACAGGACCCGCGCCTGCCTTCCGACTCGGAGTACACACCAGGTTCGTCTTGACATTGTGATGGACGTGTGTGGGGCCGGCGGAATCGGATGGCGGGTGCGCGGTCTACGCTAGGTGCACTCGCGTTCGCGTTCGGGCATTCTGGGCGGTGCGGTTCGGTGGGTGGTACGCGGTAGGAGCATGGATGATGGGAGTGCTGGCGATCCACGAAGCCGGCCCGGGAAATTGCGGCAGTGTCGGGAATTTCCGGATAGCAGACCCGACCCTTGCGCCTCTCACTCATAACGCCCACCCAACGCATCCTGATTAATGATTTATGATCTGCAAAATTACAGCGAAATTCTCGGATGACAGACTCTTCTTTCCCGCTTTTCCTTTAGTCAAGAATGTCTGCCACCAGTTCTTCGCTGACAAAGAAATCCCGTGCATCTGACGCGTCTTGGACGCGTCGTCCTTGCGTCATCCTATAGGCTATACTTCCCGTTTCTTCTCGACGAAATCAGTGCTTTACAATGACAACATTATATAGTGTTTCAGGAATGGGTCACCCGTACCGACGACCTCAGTGACGCCCACCCGCTCAGGGTGTGCACCGGGAGTCCAGACCCGTCATGCGCCGCTTTTCCAAGCCTGCTTGGACTATAACCACAACTAGGCGGCCGCCCATCCCGAGTTTATCCATGAAGCTTCCCATCTCCTCATCGTAAGCTGCCTCGTCGAAAATCGGTACGAGGACTTCATGATACTGGGACAAGGCGTGGACACGCGATACCGATCAAATACACTGAGGTTCCGTACTGGCGACGAGAATGCAGCTGTTTTGCAGTGGTAGCAGCTTCGCACGGCGCCTCTGGCCGGGGTGGATTGGAGGTAGGCAAGATGCTTTCGCACCCGATTTAAACTGTAGCATATGCTGAATTAGTTCAGCGGAAAACCAATTGTATAAATGTAAATATTTCATTGCGGATAGTATGGCAGGATGAACGACGCCAGCGAGGACGACGAGAATACGCGGAGGAAAAGCAGCGCGTCGTGCGCGCGTAAGGTACCCAGGATCTATAAGCTCCCCGGAATTGTACCGCTGATCCCGCGCGGGAGGGCTCTCGACCGCCATGACAAGAAGAGAAACTCCGCGTGCGTTCATGTCAAACAGCGCGCGTGCGGCTGCCGTGCACGTGGCGCTCAGCGCTGCGCGGTAGATGGGGAACAGAAGCTAAGGAGGACAGTAGGGCGGCGATGGCGCAAAATCCTACACACGCACGCACGCTCCGCGCGCTACCTCACCCTATGTAATTATGTGCAAGCACACCGGTGGGTGGCAGCTCAGCGGCGGCGGGCGAGGTGTCCTGGGAAGGGCGGACATTCGTTCCACCTTTCCTTTAAATCCCACATCACCTTCCTGGGTCAAGGTTTGTTGAATTTGAAGGGCAATTGAATTGCAATTGAAGGAATTACTTATACTTAGATCATATGTACGATGATACGCAACCGTCGGCTATAATATAAGGGTCCGCATTTCATCTGAAATAGTCGGAAGCACATTTATTTTAGTGGAGAGGCCACCTTTAAAGTTGAGGCCTAGTGAAGGCCACCTCGAACCCTATAAAATCACAGCATTTGAGCTAAATTCGGTAAGCCACGATGTCAAAGAATTTCGATCAGGTGGCTCGCTGTCGAGATTCGAGAACGCGACGGAGCCATTGTGGAGCCACTTAGTAACGCAAACTTAACGCGTACTCTACTTCAGTATAAAGCAGTACGGTAAGATGGCAGACGCCTCATCTTCTTCACTTTCCTCCTCATTTAGCATGTCTACCACCGGTTCATCCCCTATCAAGAAGTCTAATACCGCTTGCGCGACCCATATTCGCTCGGAAGTCGAGAACATTCACGACCCCAAAATTAAGGTTGTCGCCGTGGACGACTTCTGGAAGTCGCTTGGATACAGTAGAAAAAAATTCCCATATGTCGGCCGTCACGTCAAGAATGCCGGAATCCACACCATGGAGCCTACGAATGAAAAAGTATTCTCAGGTTGCCTCAACAAACTTAGCGCCCATGTGCGCACCCTATTGCGCCTTGGTAAGTGCTAATTTACTTACAACGCTCTATCTATCTCATAACCGCATGCAGATCCCGATAAAGAGATCCTGTTCATCGACACCCCCAACACGGTTCCCAAAGACCATCCGACTGGTGCCAGCTACAGACCCGATATCATCGCAACTACGCAGCGCGGAGAAATTCACTGGACTGGGATTGAGGCTACTGTCGAGGTTAATTCGTCTGGAAGAACTGAAGAAGGCGCAGGTCTTCAAGCTGCATCTTTGTCTATTTCCCTCCTTCAAGCGCGTCCGGATCTTCTAGCCGTCCAAGGGTTTTGCGTGACTAAGTCCGGTATTATTCTCACTATTGTGAGCTCGAGCGGTGTCACGAGGACCGAGGCACTGAACATGTCTGTCTCCGCGAATAGAGTGCTCCTCTATGCGTTTATCACTCGCCTCTACGAACCTGACCCGAACATGGTCGATCCTTCAATCAAACGCCGCTGGGACGACACCGCACCGCAACCGCATTACGTGTTCGACATAACCCTGACGCCCGCTGATAGCGACGCCGTCGTCTGTTCTGGTTATCGTACTATTTACGCACGGGAGTCTTTGGATCCAAGGGCGCATATTTTCGTCAACGAAACCAATCCTACCAGCTTCGGAGGCGCTGCCATTCCAGTTATCAAGGATGCATATTGCGACCTGAACAGCCGTTTTACTGAGGATGCTATCATAAAACACATCCACCACGAGAGAGATATACCGGGAATCGTTCGCGTTGCCTATGCCGAACTCGTGTGCTACGGGGGGCCGGATCGCAGGGTAATCGTTCGGGATGGGCGCCAGAAGACCCGCTTATGTCTGAAGGAATTCGGGAGAAGTATTATGGAGTGCAAGACTGTCAAAGATGTGCTCATTGTGATGTACGACCAGTTGGAGAGTATGTATGGGTTTACCTTGCGTATGAAACTATTGCTAATGATCGAATTCGACAGATACGCGGATCATGTACCGAAATCGCAATGTCATCCATCGTGATATAAGCATCGGTAACATCATGTTCCGCGATCTTCCCGTACCACCTCCAATCGAAGATCGCAATGCCGAAAACATCTCCCATGAAAACATCGATTCTGACAATGAAACGGACGGTATCCCTGCTATATTTTGTGGCGGTACATATCTACTTGGCGAAACGTACGTACTTCTGTATGATGCGTTCTCTATACTAAACTCTCGGCAGCGATGATCGTAGCTTTACTAAGAACTTATTAATCGACTTAGAACTGGCTGAGGTTCTCGATGAAAAGCAGGATGAATTGCGCCTTCCCAGTGGAGCGGTATGATATTTCACTATGCCATGATTCTCCACAGAAACTGACCTATCGAAAGGGTACTATGCAGTTCATGGCTCGCTCCATTCGCAAAGGGCGACTGCTCGGAGGCCATGCTATGATACCTTTCTTTGACAGCCCGCCAGAAATTTCCAAAACCCTCTTAACAAGATATAGAGGTATTTTCCCTGATCGGGTGAAGCGCTTTCCGTGCAAAATTCCTACACACATCCCAGGTATCGTAAAAAACCCGTCCAACACTATAGCATACCACGCTCTCCGTCACGATGCAGAGTCCGTGTATTGGGTATTGGTTCGGTGGGCAGTCTGTGCGGCTCCGGCCGGCAAAGCTTCTCCCCCTGTGTCACAGCATATGCGGTTCAGGCTTACAGAGGATTATAGTGATTACAGACCGTCCTATATAGAAGAAGGCGAGCTGGATCCATCGTATGATGCTTTGCGCAACTTACTGAACAACATGGCGTCGTATCTGGACCACGACCTTCATTGGGCGACCGAAGCTCCGTTCAACCATCCCGAGTTTCTTCATGAAGCCTTACAGCGCCTCATATTGAATTTTCTCGCCGACAACAAGGACGAAGACTTCATGCTATTGCCCACGTCGGGCAAGCCTCGTGAACTCCAAGAACCGCTTCGCTACGCTGAGCCTGTACGCTCGGGACAAGAACATTTGTTGGATCCCTCTAGCGCAGGGGGCGGTAACTGTAGCTTGAAGCGCCCAGCCTCCAGCCAAGGCGAATTGGAGGTTAGTCCGATGTTTCTCGTGCTAACGGTATCATGTACTAATGATTGCTTTCAGCGCAAAGCAAAGAAGGCCAAAGGGACGGTCGCCTCAAGTTAAGCTTCAGTAACGACGCGTTCACAGCAACGCAAACGATGCTGATTCGCATTGTTTCGTTCGGACCTCGATATTTTCCTTTATGGCTCTTTCTCATCTGCACTATTTGTAATTTTAACCTACCTGCATTATCCTGACGATTTCTATCTACATCTGCGTCTCGTACACCGGTATTTTAATGGTCATCATGCACTGTAAATATATCATTGTGATTGTATTGGATGGAGCATTTTTTTGCTCGGTACAATGAAGGTAGGTATACAGTACGATAATCTCGCGTCCAAGCAAACAAAAAGACTGATGATTGGTTTCAGCGGCAATCCAAGAAGACCACGGGGCCGGTCCCATCGAATTCCACTGGAGTGACGAGGCGCTCTCACCAACGCAAAGGAACTGATTTGGACTTATCTCTCTTTATAAATATCTGCATTGTCCTGACGATCTCTATCTACACCTGTGTTTCGTAGGCTTGTATTGATATTGGTCATTATACACTCTAAGCATATCATTTTGTAGTTGTATTTCATGGACCGCGTGCTAGTTCAGAATAACCGTGTGAAACCACCTTATTCTTCGTCTCGTCGCGCATATATTGCAATTGCAGAAGATGGTGAGCAATGCTGAAAGCGCACGGGGCCTAAAAAGTACCTAGCGCGGTCTCTTCGTCGCGGACGAGGCTGTACTCCGCTGCCATTTCTGCTCTCCGTCGCATAGAAATTTAAACGTTTTAGCATGTCGCTCCCCAGAAGCAGACTGTCCAGAATCTTCTAGTTGCGTTGGTTATATTCATCTCGTAAGATCAGTTTCTGTGACGGCGGGATCGCCTCTACCGCAGCCAGGTAGCTCGCACTGATAACGGCGCGAGAAAGGAGGCGCACCGTCGCACGCTGCCTGCAGAACGCGTCGCGCAGGCGGTCCTCAACGAGCAGGGGGAGCTGACGCGTTTGATTGTATTGGCGCAACTCTCCGAAAAGAGCTCTGCGGGACGTGCGCTAACTATTCGTATTCTACAGTGCACGCGCGGCCTACGCGGCCATCCACGACAGCATGCATTCGCCCTCCGTGTCATGCATGCTCGCACCGTATCGTGAGCGCCGGCGCTACATACATACACACCGCCCGAGCTATACTTATCCAGGCGCCCGTCAATCGCTCAATTAACCTCCTTACGGCACATTCAATTGTATGCACTGACGCCATCGCGTAGCGCGATGCGGTGGCGCCGCCGCACAGATATGCACTCGGCCCTGCGCGGTAGCTATTATAAGCGACGTACGTACGCGTATGGGGTGAGGCGGCGGCGGACTTCTGACGCGGTAAATTAAATTTTGTATGATTTTCTGGAGTTGTGCGGTGTGGTATGGTGTGGTGTGCCGTGGAAAAGCGGTCGGGCGACGCGGGGACGGGGAGGGAGATGCGCGCGTGCGCTGACGGCGTGGATTGTGGGTACGAACCGTCGGGAGTCGGGCGGGTGCGGCGCACCCGGCGGTGCAGGTTCAAGTAAGTAGGTGCAGGTGCGGAGGGCGTGCGAGGCGTTACCGGCGTGCGGCGTGCGTGTGTGCGTGCCCTCAATGGCACGTTGTGGCGCTTGCTGTGTTAAAATTCAGCGTCTGTTTCTCCGGCGTCTTATACATTCCCCGTCTCGCGCTTTTTTATGCTACTTCGCACAGTTACCGGACGCGCGGAACATCGATCCGCGCATAGGCGCCCGCGGGATAAATTATATACGCCCCATCACACGCCAGCGTGCATTAATACTTTGTGACAGGACGAGCAAGCGCTGTGCGCGTGCGACTGAGCCCGCGGCGCACCGGCGCTCGGGGCTCGGGGGCGTGTACGCACTACCCAAGTATAGATATTAAATAATTCCCAGCACATTCGAATTTGCTGTGCGCCGGCCGCGCGTGCACGTACATGCGGCTGAGCAGCACGGCGCTGAGCATCGTGCTGGGAAATAGCTGCTCGAGCCTCGCACCCCCGTGCAGATAGCGCCGGTGCGGTGGGTACGGCGCTTATCACTATCACTTTGTAAGTCGGCTGCGTTAGTAAGTCAGTGAGTTAGTAACGAAGGAAGCAAGGAAGCACGGGAAAGAGTCGAAGCACGCGTGCGGGCCGGGCCGAGGGTGCTGGGCGTGGCCGGCGGAGCAGGAGGCGCCGCGTACTGACCCGGAGGAGGGCGGCGAATGTATGTAAATGTTTAGTCGATGGCAGGAGCGATCCCGCCGCGAGAGAGACTAGGGGGAGAGCGGCTAAGGCTGGTGAGGTGGCGGTGGCGCTGTGTCTGTCGTGCGATAGAGACAGACAGCGTGCATCGAGGACGAGGACGTACATATCGTGACGCAGTGATACCCTGCGTCGGCGTCGGCGGCGTCAGATTCAGAGCACCTGCACGCTGCACGCTGCCGCTTGGGCTTGGGCTTCCATGCGCGGCTTCTTTGGATCTTTCGAGTCATGGCGCGCTTCTCGGTCTTCTGCGTGAGTCAGTGTGTACTTCCAGGCTTCGAACCCTCGCACGCACAGCAAGTCTATGTAAGCGCCCCCCCCCCCCCCAACGCACCGGCGGCGGCGCACGCACGCGCTCCAAGCCCCAACGCACAACAAGCGCCCCAACCCCAACGCACCGCCGTCGGCGCGATAAGCGCCGACGCACGGCCCGCGGCGTCAGCGCGCTCGCGTCAGCGGCGGCTATAATTGGCGCGGGCTGTGTGGGAGCGCCTGCCGGTGTGCGTCAGCGGCGTCAGGTGGTTGGTTGGTTGGTGGGTTAAATTTGGGCGCCCGGAATAGGCGAGGTGGGTGGGTGATATGTGGGTGGCTGGGAATAGGCGAGGTGGCGGAATGGGAATGGCGGAATGGGGCACGGAGAGGGGGGCACCGCCACCGCCTGCGGGTTTGTCATGCTGTGCTGGGGCGACGTGCGGGCGCCAGCGGGGCGCTTGTGCAACGGGCGTCTGCGTGCGCGTATGGGCGTTTGGGCGTAATTATGGGGTGCGTTGGTTGAGGTGGCACGGATGAATGCCTGCGCTCCTGCGCTGCCGCGCAGACAGCACGCACGCACGCACGCACGAAGCGGCGCCGGGCGGGCGAGGGACGTGCCGGCCGAACCGAGCAAGGCGGGCGGGGCTTGAAGAGTGACGCGTGTAGGTAAGTAAGTCAGTGGGCGGCGCGCAGCATGCATGCAGTGTCACGGCGTGAGTATGTAGATGAGCAGCTGCTCAGGGGAAGCGGTGCCCGGGGTCCGCGGCGTCTAAGTTGGCGCGCGCGATCGCGGGGCGGTGCGGGTCGCGGCGGGTGCAGTAGTACCGCTGTGCTGGGTCCGGGTCGTGCAGGCGCCGGCACGGGCGCCTCCGCGGGTGTGTCCACACAGGAGGTGTGTCTGGGTGCGTGGGCTCCCTTGCGGTGCATGCATCGCAGCCTGCGTGGCCCGGTGTGTGGTGTGGCTCAGGCCGGTTGGGCGATGGAGGCGAGAGGGCGGGGGTGGGAGCGGCCGCGGGGCGTTTACGTGACATGATGCCATCGCCTGAAATAGCCGCCAGCGTGCATCCCAGCCGACAGCGCGTCGTCGGGCGGGCGTCCGATGCGCGCTAGGCAGGCGATCGATAACGCTGTATGTGTGCGCGGGGCCTGTGTGCACGGTGCTGATCGGCGGGGATCCGCGCACGGGCGCGGGCGGAGTGCGGATAGGACGGCGCGGGCGGGGGCGAGGCGCCCACGGGGGCATGAGGCCCCCGGCCCCCGGGGCTGCCCCCGCGCGTGCGTGGGAGCGCTGCCGATGGCTGCCCGCCGGGCGTGCCGCTGGCTGCTGGGCGTAGGTGGCGATGGGTCGCCTCGCGGGTGGCCCGGGGGCGGCGAGCGCCTATAGGGGCTGCGGTGCGGGGACGGAGGCAGGGGTGATAAACGCCCGTGTCCAGGGGCCGCGCCCGATCGGGCATCTGTTTGCATCATCATCGGCGTCTGTGCGCAGCTTGTTATTTTAGGCGCCTGACACGTGCGGGCGTGCCAGCTCAAATTCGCGCAACCCCTCCTTTCTTCCCCCCATCACCATCCAAGCGCCCATGATAGCGGGCAAGCACCAGCGCTCGGCGTCGCAGCAGATGGCGCCCTCCGGCCGCAGGGGTGAGTTCCTTGTTGTCTGTGGGGACGACGCTGACGGGTGCAGGCACGGACACGCTGGAGCGGCGGATTGCGCCGGGGGCCTTCCACGACTCGGGGCGCAAGTACGACGGGCCCAAGTGCCAGGCGCGCACGCGCAACGCCATCCTCGCGATGATCAACACCTGGCTGTCCGGCGAGCAGCGCGACTGCGGCATGCTCTGGCTCTACGGCCCCGGCGGCGCCGGCAAGTCCGCCATCGCGCAGACCATCTCCCAGCTGTGCTACGAGCGCGGCGTGCTCGCCGCCTCGTTCTTCTTCGCCAAGGGCATCCCCGGGCTGAACACCGAGAAGCACCTCATGGCGACGATTGCGCACCAGATCTCGCTCAGCGTGCCCGAGACCCGCCGCTTCATCGCGCAGGCCGTCGAGTCCGACCCCGCCGTCTTCCAGGGCACCCTCGAGACGCAGCTCAACACGCTCATCGTCAACCCGCTCCTCCTCGCCTTCGCCGAGCGCCGCCCCTCCGCCCGCCGCCCCGCCCGCCTCGTCGTCATCGACGGCCTCGACGAGTGCCAGGGCGCCAACGTCCAGCGCTACATCGTGCGCATCCTCTCCACCGCGCTCATCCACCGCCGCGTCCCGCTCTTCATCCTCGTCTCGTCCCGCCCCGAGCCCCCCATCCGCGACTCGTTCAACTCGTACGACCTGCGCGAGCTCATCACCACCCTCGTCCTCGACGACGCGTACCTCCCCGACGCTGAGATCAAGCGCTTCCTCTGGACCAAGTTCGACGCCATCAAGGCCGCGCACCCGCTGCGCACGTACATCCCCCCCGCGTGGCCGTCCCCGCAGATGGTCCACGCGCTCGTGCAGCGCGCGGCGGGGCAGTTCATCTACGCCTCCACCGTCGTGCGCTACGTCGACTCGCCGCAGCACCGCCCCGTCGAGCGCCTCGACGTCGTCCTGCGCGTGCCGACGCCCGCGGCGGACGTGCCCTTTGCCGAGCTCGACGCGCTGTACCGCCATGTCCTGCTCGGCGTGCACAACGCAAAGGGCGTCCTGCGCATCCTCGGCGCGATCCTCTTCGCGCAGCGCCTCAACTCGCGCCGCGCGACGCCGCAGGACGCGGCGGTCCCGCTGCCTGTCACGGACCCGCGCTTCCTCGAGGAGCTGCTCGGGCTCAACCGCGGCGACGTGTCCTTCCTCCTCAGCGACCTGCACGCGCTGCTCGCCGTGCCCGACGCGCGGCGCCCTGGGCCCTCGTCCGCCTCTTCCTCCTCCTCCTCGGGGGAAGGCGGCATCCGCATCCTGCACAGCTCGCTCATCGACTTCCTCACGGACCGCGCGCGCGCGGGGAAGCACTTCATCAACTCCGTCAAGGCGCACGCGGACCTCGCGCGGGCCTGCGCGCGCGCGCTCTCGTCCGGGCACAGATACGTGCACCAGTACGCGGGGCAGGCGCTCGTCACGCACTGCCGCTACGCGGTGCTCACGCACGAGCTCGCGGGCGACCTCGCGCAGCTCGACCTCGCGCAGTGGATCGGCGGCGCCGCGGCGTGGGCGGACGGCGGCGCGCGCGCGGGGCCGTACGAGGCGGCGTGGGCGGAGCTGCCCCTCTTTTTCCAGTGGCTGCGCGCGCAGACGTACGCGGACCCCGCGCGGGACCTGGCGGTGCACCACGAGCGCGCGTGGGACGCGTACCTCCGCGCGCAGCTCGCGGCGTACGCGGACCCGCCGACGTCGCAGCACCCGAATGGGGCCGCGGAGGGGGGGGAGGAGGAGGAGGCGGGCCTTGGGGCGCTGCTCCCGTTCGCGACGTACCCCGGGCTGCTCTGGGACTGGGCGCACGTCTGGCCTTTGCTCGGCGTGCCCCCCGCCGCCGCGCGCGCGCTCGAGGAGCGCGACCGCGCCGCGCTGCACGTCTCGGGGCTGCGCCAGGCGTTCGACGCGTATAGGCACATGCTCGCGGGGGTGCTCGGCGACGCGCGCCGCGCGGGCGCGCATGTGCTGGGCGGCGCGCAGTATGCGGCGGTCGCGCGGAGGGTGGCGCGGTATTTGTGCGAGGGGAAGATGCCGTGCGTGCTGGTTTTGTTTTCGTGTTCGCTTTTGCTGACGCGTAGGTCGATAGCGGGAAGATCTACGGGTACCCGCTCCCCGCGGAGTGGACGTGGTTCCGCGCAGAGCACGACGACAAAATATACCGCGAGAAGCGCGCAAAAGAGACGTTCCAAGCCGGGCTGCAGTACCTCCCCTTCCTCCTCGCGCGCGCGGCGCCCGACGCCCCCCTCGTAAAATACCTCGCGGAGGTGCATGCGCGAAAAGCGGGCGTGCTCGACCCGATACGGGCGAAGGAGCTCCCGCGCCTCGCCTGGGCGGAGGATAAGGCTAGGGCGGAGGAGGCGGTGGGGGCGTACCTCGCACGGTGTAGGGACGGTAGGGATGGGGAGGCGATGTGCGTGGATGAGCCGTCGTAGGGCGTGTGCTGCACGCTGGGCTTTTTTATATGCGTACTTACATATGCGCGCGCGCGCGCGCGCGATGCGATGCGCCGCGCAGTAAGGGGTGGTGCTTTGCTGTGATATGCTGGCGATGAGCTGTGGCATTTTTTGTACTCTACTAATACATGTTTGGGCGGGCGACGTTCATGTTCGAACTACTACAGAAGCGTGCGATGCGTTGTCAGAATCGTGCGATGCGGTGTGCTGAGGCGCTCGACCTAGAGCGCTGTGCGCTAGTGTGGGTGGCGCAACTGCAGTGCAGTGCGGCGCAATTTAGACGCCGATGATGGGCTAATGGGGCGTGGTGCGGTCATGGAGCGCCGTACCACAGCACGCGGCCCCATTGAGTTGCTGGTGGACTGCGCATGAGCTAGATATGCGTGTTGTGTGTCAGAGAAGCTTCCGCGGGTGATACGCCGGGGAAATTCGCGCATGTATTGGGGTCCCTGCGATACAGTTGCCCGGCACGCGGCCGGCGCTTATGCATGTACGCAGCGTTTCGTCGAACTGAAAACTTCTGCGTCCCACGCGGAAATGAATATATGCACACACCCACCCTTCCCCAGCAGTGAGAGTGTGCCCACCTCGCACCGGCCCCAGCGGAGGCTGTATCAACTTTGTACCGTGGAGTCGAATCCTGCGCATCGAAGTGTAAGCATGAGCTTGTAATACACGTATGTCCCGCACCGACGACACGCCTGCGCGGAGATGAATGCTCGCTCGCACACGACCGCCGCGCCTCCGCTGCGCCGCGCAGGTGTCAATGTGGCGCAACTCAGCGCTGGGTAGGTGGGAAGCGGGCGAACGCATGGAGAGACGCCGGCACAGCCGCGCGCACAAAATAGCGCCCGTGCGAGCCAGACGCACGGACGGAAATAGCGTGGCGCCAGGCGCCAGGGTACGTGCTAAATTAGCGTCAATGATGAATGGGAACGAAGGGAGGGTGGGTGGCGCGCACAGCCTCGCGGAGCCCGCCTGGGACCGCCTGGAACAGCCTGGGAGAGCCACGCACGTCGTGCGCACTGCGCTGCGCGGATGGTGCTGGCATGGGCGGGCGTGCGTGCGTGCGCAGGACAGGCGCCGGTCCCCGGGCGCTGCGACGCCGGTGCCCGAGGCGCCCGTGTGCAGGGCGCAGTGTACACGTATCTACGGCGCCTATCGGATGCGATCCGACGGCGCCTGTGGGTGCCGGGCCGCTGACAGTCGCCATCAGGGGGCATGGGACCACATGCACCGCATCGCACCGCCTTGAGTCGCGCACGCCCGCGCGCACGCACCACGCTGCGCGGCCGGGTGCTGTGGATGCAGTGCGACGTTCTGTTACATATACATATGCACGGAGCTCGATGCGGATGCGGATGGTGGATTAAACGAGGCTCCCTGGGGTCTGCCCTGCCCGCGTGCCGCGTGCGCGCTGTGCGCATGGGAAGCGCCGGTGCTCCCCGGGAGAATCGATCAGGCGTCTGTCCGACGATAATGCGCCCGGTTTGTGCTTCTTACGTGCACGCGGACGCAGTAATCCTCGCGCGCCTATTCGCCGCGGCAGAAATCGCGGCCGTCCCAGCCGTCGGCGCTAGACGCCGTCCAGCCTTGCGGCGCCGCGCACTCACTGTGCGTATCGCCGCACGCGCGGGCGACCGCCGCGCATCCTCCTACGCAGCGCTCCACGCCACACCACGCCAAACCACGCCTGCGCCCCCTGTCGGATGATGTCCCGCCCGATAGCATGCGATAGCACATTAGCCAAGCCAGGATTAGCCGCGCTATACATAGCCGTGATAGTCAGCGATTTTTAACGCCCGCCGCTTGGCAGGGCGACAGCCGTGGGAGCGTGCAGGGGTCATGGGGCCGGCTTGGATCTATGAATGTGTGCGTACTACGCTTAGCCGCGCGCCGGCGCCAGATCGCACGGGTCCAGAAAGGTCCAGCGCGGACTGTCCATGGCTTATCGATGGTAGCTCTCACTTGATCGCGGATGCCATTCGATGGGGCACGGAATAATTGAGGATCGAGGTAGATTCTCCACGCCGTGTGCGTCCGTGTACGAGTACACCGTGTGCGCCGCTGCGCGATTCACGAGCGCGCGAACGGGAGCGTATAAATAGACGCCCAATGCTGCGCTCATTGCTCGCCGCCGTTGCGCCGCCCCGCCCTGCGCGGGGTGCATGAGAAGGGCCTGGACATGTAATAGACGTTCATCTCTTAAAATGAAACTGCCCGAACGTCTGGCGCCCGCGGATATTGTGCGCTGACGGCGGGAGCGCCCGTGAGGATGTGCGGTGCTATTTTAAGCTCGTGGCGCTTTGGCGGAGTACTTCTGCGAGCGAGCTCTTTATCAGATTCACTTATCGATAGCGGATAATCAGCAGACATGGGCACGTACTCGTCACATTATTATCTCATTCGACGTACATTAAATTACGTTCAATGAATTACATACAAATTTATGAAGACCCTGAGGTCAACGAAACAAAACGTCTGAATATTTCAAATTTCCTGCAATAATCAATCGTCTTGGAGTTGAGAGATGTGGGATCAATTTATATCAGTGCCCCCTTCTCGTACATGCTTATCGTGCGTCTGTACAATGCTACCATTGTCTATGCTCTGGCCATTTTGAACGGATCGTGGAGTTCAATTATTTCCGTCTCGGCAGGGTTGCCTCGCTTTCCAGGAGTAACTTCTTCGGCAGCTTCTTGCAATTTATCGATATCGCATAATCCAGAAACATGTCCACGCTATTTCATTCAGGGTACACTATATTAAAACTGTCCTAGAGAAGTTGTAATTGTAAACGAGTTGTACGAAACCACAAAGTGGCTGGAACATTGTGAATTCCTTCTAGTCGTCCTGGAATTGGGAAATGTGATCCCAATCTTCGTCGAAGCTCTCCTCCTCTGCTTGATTGAGATCGTCTCCTTTCGAACTATGGTGAACGGGGCTGGGCTCCTCTATGTTGACAATGTCTTCCACGGTACCTCTTCTCTCTTCCGTAATGGCATTCATACTTTTCCACGCAGCGATATTCCAACCTCCCTTCGCCTCGTCCCCGCGGAAGGTAGAAGCAGCGGATTCGGCCGTGGGCGATACTGAAGTGTCCTCGCCGCCTTCAGCGGGCCGGGCCGCCTCTGGCTCTTCCTGCATTCCTGTTGTATTGGGTATGTCTCTATACACGCTGGTCTCCGCCGAGTCGAGCGCCTCGCCCAGGTCCAGCGCGCGTTGCGGAAGGTGTGCGAGCGCTAAAAGGAATGGCACGTCCGAGTTGTCCCGGACAGAGTGTACCGGCGCCGGGTGCGCGGGTGTATCATTGTTGGAAGGTGTGGGGGGTCTTTGGGACTGTCTTCCGATGGCGTCGTGCTGCAGAATGGCGCTCTGAGGACTAGGTGCTTTCCTGGCGGGGGTATGTGTACCAGTGGCACGGGTGCGCGGCGACTGAGCGTGCAGCGCGGCGTATAGACTTGGGGTATAATAAATGTTAATGAGGTGTTGGTACCGCGGAAAATCCCTCGCTGGCTGGATATTTTGGGCTCGTGATTTCTGCGGTGCGGGGGGATAGACATGTTGTTGGTGGATTTCCTTTCGCCCCTCCGTGAAGTCGGCGGCGACACTTCTGCTAGCGCTAGCTGGTTGAGACATCTGGACGCTTAGGACGACGACGATACGAGGGACGCTGAAGATACGGTGCGAGCCACCGCATCCCAGGATAAAACCGTATATTTATACGCTCACAGTACGCTGCGTCAAGCGTCCTGAGGCATCTCACCAAGCGTTCCGCGCAAATCCATCAAGCGTGGTTTCCTTTTATGGTCCGTCTTCAAAAGTGGCTGTTGTGGCTCTGGCCCGTCGCTACATTCCAGACGTGGCCCACTTAAACAACCGCGGCCACAAATATTGCTCCTCGAGTCTGTGTTTCAGTCTGCGTAGGTACTCCTTGGAAAACTCTCGATCATTTCCACAGCTTTCGCCATTTGTAGAGGTTGTACTTCCCGCGCTTTTACGAATGAGAATTCCGGGAGCGCGTTGACCTATTGGTCCAATCCCAATGGGTCCTCAAATGGTCCTTGCACTGCTGTTAGGTTCCGCTGTTGTTACATATCCTGGACCGGCCACATAGACGAACAATGTGTTGTTAAAATGTATTGACTGTTGATGCACAACGCGATCACATGTATTTTTCATCTGCCACCACACGTCGTGCAGACAAAGGAGCTGCGTGCTGTGGCTCCTGGTGATTGTGGCTGAGGCGCGCTAACAAACGCCGACAGAGCACGTATATATACGGCGTCGTTTTGGCCTTAAACCTCCAGCTTCAATCTCCCTTATCGCTAAACACCTCTAACAATCCAATGGATCGTAAGCCGCTTTCAGTTATTATACGCACTTGGAACTTATAAATCACCTTGCAGATCTCAGGGTTCCGCGCTACCGCGCCGAACACGGCCGCGATATCGCAGAGGCCAATACTGCTTATCCCATGCACCTTATATCTGAGGAGGACCTTCACGCCCGCGACCAACAGCTGGAAAATCGTGACATATGTAAGTTTTCACTGTTATGGCATTCTCGTTATCTTGTTATTCACAATGATATAGACGTAAACGACGCGTATCCCGCACACCTCGCACATGATAATTCTCACCCTAGAGACGTACGCGCGCCAACGTCGTCTGAGCACGACTCCACAAGGTCCTACCCTTACCCCATTTCCGAGGAGCAGCGCTCCCTATATCCCGTTTCGACCCCGAATCACAACCCCGGATCGTCCAGAGGGGATCGCCGCCCCAAGAAGAAGAAGTCCTCGTCCCGATCCAGCAGGTCCAAGCGCCCAGAGGGTTATATGTATGATTACGGAAACACTTCGGCGAGTGGAGGGCAGCCCGCCGCCCCCGCTGCAGCGTACATGTACTCCTACACGCCAGCTCCGCTGCCGCCGCTTCCGCGGGTCGTGGATGGATCGTCCTGGGAGGCTTATCTGTTTTCAACATCCCTGAACTCAGCATACGCCAGCAATACTTCAGCTGTCGCTGCTGCCGCTCAGCATGATTACGACAGTCTTGCGGGTGAGTATTGAGGTTCGATACTCAATCTGACATTGTAAATATTGAGATGTTCGTGATCTAGCCACGTACGCCAAGTGGGAAGCTGTCGCTACGCATGGGTACTATGCACCGCAGCCTGCGGCGGTGCGCTAGACTCAGCCGGAGACATCTGGTCGTGAGCGGCATGCCTCCATCTCGGTCTCTGACTCGGACGGCGAGTGATTGGGCGCGATGTGTTTTCAATTAATTACCAGAGGAGAAACTCGTTTACTTCATCATACTCGCTGTAGATTACTGGTTACTAATATTAAATATCGCGCTGGGCTCTATCTGCTTAACTCTAATTTAAATATTCATCTTCGGGAAAATCTGTATACGTTTCGAGGAAACCATATTCAGCCGTAATACGCAATAGGATCCTCTATGTCAAACTTCGAAACATAATACGATGGATTTGTCGTCGTATTCTGCATCATGTCCTGCTGACGGGACCAATCTATGAGGCGTTGCAGCTCCCTGCGCTTCAATTCTTCTATCTGGTCTCGTATTTTGGCAATACAGTTGGGTGGACACGTGGCGTGGGGATCCGGGATACTCTGAAGTATCTGTGGCTCATCAGGTGTTGGTGTAGAAGGCGCCGGCGACTCATGTTCATAGTACGGCGTGCCTTCCGGCGTCGGGCTAGTCTTCAGGGCATGAGAGATATCGTGCTTTGGCTGGGGCCGATGAACAGGTACCCAGCCAACGCCCCTGAGGATCATTCCGTTTATGTACCTGTCAGAGACGTAGGGACGGAATTGAGTGATCTCTTGTGGGGCGGCGCTATCGTTATTGTAGTTGCGGGAATCATGAGTTCCGTGCCGCGCTATCTCTTGTGGTGTAGGACTATTGCTCTTGTCATTGTAGGGAACGTAGTTGACATCTTCCATCATGTCTTGTGGTGTCGGGTCATATGACTCTGGTGTCTGAGCGAAGGCCTGGGCATTGGAATAGTAGAAGTTCATGACGGGATGCGGGGAGGTTTTAGTTGCAGTCCGGTACCATCCTCAACGCTCGGTTTTTATGCACCTCCTGATATTTCAGGAAAGCGATGGCAAGGGGTTGTGCCACTCGCAAAAGCGAGCTTGCTATTGTCGGTGCAACGCCAAGCAACGTGGCCAGGGCTCGCGCCTTGCGGAATTGAGACCATAATAGGCATTATATTCCTGTTTTGGACAGCTCATGGGCCATGGCCGACACCACTAGTTCCGGTTCCGCTTTTTCACCTTCTTTATTATGCAAGCATGGGATCCCCAATAAAGCTACTTCCCAATTTAGGCTACTATTGTGGTAGATGTTGTGGAGTGCTGCATGGCCCTAGTTCGGAAACGGACGCCTCCATGGCAATCATCGCAAGCTGTGGTCCTAATTCTGAATGATGACCCTGGTCTGGAATTTTGCTTAAAAGCACGTTGAGCCAATGAGTAAACTGCGCATATATGCTAGTCCACGGGTAATATAAGGACAGCCTATTACACTATAGAGCGCAGACTGCCCACCGAGCACCAGACTTCGCGATAACGAAAGTTTTGAAAGCAACCGCGAAGACAGATATATGTATTATACTCCGGCCCAGCGAGGCTGGCCGGTAGCACGCTACGGTACTTGCGTTTCTGTCGGAGAAGGTTCCTCACGGATCCGCAGTTTCGTCCATCTGCGACGTAGTGCCAGGTGCTGGATTTGAATGGTCTGCAGCATGCACGGGCGCTGGTGGCTCGTCGCCCACCCGACTCAGTATACTTGCGAAGCTAAGATTTCCATGCAGCACACCGTGATTGCGATACATAACACGAGACGCTGCGAACACTGATGGTTAGTAAAGCTTTCGTGCAAGGTCAGATTCTGGCGTACTTTCGAGCGCATCATATATCGCGCAAAGGAACTCCTGCGGCGTCTTCAGGTCAAATATAGAAGTCCCATACTCTGCTGAGCCAGGAGACATGTGCGGACGGTCCCAGGGCGTGCCATGCTCGAGACCAACGCCACTCGAATCGCCTTTCTGTACGCCATCAGGAATGTCACTTTCGGCCTCCTCTGATACCGCGTTAGGGTCATGGTTGGTAGTTGCGGAAGCCGTATTGTTGATACTGACTTTTGCTTTTTGATGAAAGGAATTACGGTCGTAGCTGATGCGATACCCCTCATCCACAAACCTGTTCTGAAGATCGCCTGGCAGGGTAATGTCAAAACACCAGTGATTCGCGCCGAGACTCTGGCGCTGTGGAACCGAAAGATCAACCATAGCCACGTTTGGCGTGTAAAGGCTTTGATAGAAAGATAATAAAAGGATTAGATGGTCGAATTCTTCTGGTATAAGCGTCGTGCTGTTGCGGATTCCCTTTCCAGTAATAGTGGCGAGTACGACGTTTCCATCAGTCACGCGGAGCACTTGAACAGCAAGGCGGTGGGGGTGAGTCTGTAGCAGACATGCAGCGTAAGATGTGGACTGGTCGATTTCTTCGTCGAGCTGAAACTGGACAGTGGTCTCAATCGCCGCCCAGGGAACGACATCATCGGTGGAGGTCGTCGCAATTAAGTCAGGTCTTCCTGTTGTAGCAGTTTCGTGTTGCGAGGAATGAAGGGTAAACTTATCGCGAAATACAATCAAAAGACCCGGTGCTGAATTTGCAATGAGAGCGTCAGAATTTGGAGACATCGTAGGCACGCACCGAGACCCAGACTGCTGTGTACTATCTCGCTGCACTTGTTGGCGCGCTCCTGGAAGTCGGTCAGAGGATTTATGTCGTCCATCCCTTCTTGGAATTCCGTGCTTCAGAATTCTAACACACTCGTTCTCAAATATCAAGCAAGTAGATCGCGTCGATTTCGCGTCGATTTGAAGACAAATTTACTCTGCTGACGATTGTCTTGAGTTCGGCGACAACATGTGTTAACGATGTCGTATATGTAAGTTGTGGCGCCTGAGTGGCTAAGCAGTGAATTGAGGACGGTTGGAGTTTTTGAACGTTTGAAGGGTTGAGTGGCACTGGCAGCGACACTGCGTCGAGTTTTAGTTCAACGAGCGCGCCACGCGACTGTCAGCGCCCGTTGAATAATATTTGAACTCCGCGCACGCCGCACGCTGCGGCCCGCGATGTCAGTGCACAGTCCTGTCCCGTCGCTGACGCGCTTCGCGCCAACATCGCGTTCCTCATCCATGGCTCCTCATGAGACCGGCTACAACCTCGAGATATACATCCATTTTCGGAGAACATGGTGCCAGACCCATCCATGCTCGCACATTCTTCGTCGTGACTATGCAATGGTCCTGCGACTCAGATCACGATTTACCGGTCCAGGCGTGTCGCTGTCCTCACTTCTGAAGCCACTTCTGCCTTGACTGCTGCAGCCTTTGAGTATTACACCGCCGATCCGCTTGTAAACATTACCAACCGCCATGCTCCGCGCTGCCTATCTGCTATCCACTGACGGTACATCGCCTGCCTCGGCCACGGTGTGCGTCGACACGATTTAAGTAATCACCTCACAACTTACCTCGCAGGCATCCTCGCCTCTGCCGGTAATGAGCAACATCAGTGCACTCCATGCCGTGATTTTTCTGTTTGCGTATGACGTCGCTAACGTCGCTGACGGTGCACATAAAAATCTGTTCAGGTACCGGAAACTCCCTCGCGCGTTCGAAACGATGGCTGAGATAATTTCCATGGGAAACGTGCTGAAGTACGCATCGATCAGGACGGATAGAGAGCGTATTTATGAAATGTCACTTCATTTCGGCTCTATCTCCTCCAGGATTCTGCACCGCGAGAAATTATTGAATGAATCCGAACAAAGGCAGATTTCAAGTCGAGAAGGATGTGGTATCGTGTAAATTAGTACCTTCTCCGAGCTCTGACTTCAAATCTAGAGACCTGAAGCTCCCGAATTGCCTCTTCCAATATATTCGCAGAGGCGCCACCGGGGTCCAGAGTCGTGCCTTCTCCCATGTCTCGGTAGAACCTGTCGATGCATTCCGCCGCGCTTGATAAATGAGCGACCTCCGCGCACGCGGCGTGAATAGCAAGATACGTGGGCGAAGGAACGGGAAATTTAACGGGATCTGGCGTCGTGAATGTAACATATTCCGGATAGCCACGCAGGGTTAGGGGGGATGCTGCTTCGAGCCTGTACTTATTTTCTTCCCTCTAATAAGTTTCATAGTATGTGAGCGGAATGAAACGATCCAACTTATAACAGCGTACCGTTTTAGTAAGCCAAACCATCAATTCGTCGAAAAGGCGGTGAAATCCAGGAACCATAGTCATCACGTTTTCCTTCCAAACGGTGCACTTTCGCTCCGTCCAGGTCGTCGGGGAGGCTTTCGTGTCCAAAGCGACGCACGATTTCCCACATCGTCGCGGAATGGTCCCTTCTGGTCGATTCCTGGTCCATCCTCGAGTTAGTGAAATCGGCGAATATATGTGCAGTCTGTTAGCGCCGTCCGCAGACTGGGGTCAGAGGTAAGCTTCTCTTGCAGCTCTCGAATTTCAGTCACCGAGCTAATTTCGTATTCTCCTGTTATGACGCAATGTTGACCATCGCGGACAAGAGCCTGCTCATTCTGCGTAAGTGAAGACCGAGAAAAGGATTACATATAAAACTGACGCTCTTTTTCGCGGCAGCATGCGACTGAGGATTCGTCATTAGCGTATCATCTATCATTTCTGCCAATGTATCAAACGAAGGACGAGACGAATGACTGGATAGCGTTGGTGAGCTGCCCCTATTAGATCGAACTGGGACTGCGTCAGATAACGGGACTTTGAATGGGTAGATGTGCAAACTTACATGCCCTAATATAATAATCATAATACATCTGCCCAACCGCAAGAAGGGCAGAATCGCCATCACAAAAGTTGATCTCTTGGACGACCGTCTCTAATCCTTATTCTCCTGGCGGCGCCAAATGTATAAGATACCCCAATATTCGGATGTAGACCAGATCTGGTTCGTTCCCTGTTTTCCGCCCTTTATCCATAATTGATTGAAGAGACTTCTCTAGTCTCAGGCAGATAGTATATGCGTTCAGGACGTGAGCCACACTTTGGGGTCTCTTGGGAACGTTGGGTGGCAGCAAAGTCATGGGTGTGGGTTGTCAGACTGTCATGGGAATTTTGTCCGAAGTTTTGGTCGAGATGACGTACTTTATTTCCATTTCAGGATCAGCTGCCGCGTTGAGTACACAAAAAAGCTGTCTTCGTCTCCTTATAACCACTTCTCCGTTACAGAGTGCGGCGGCTCTTCGTAGTAAGCTACGTCAATTAACTTCATTGAAACACCTCCATAGTCTCCCTCGACTTCCCCGTCGGTTCGCGCCAAGTACTCTGCCACTGCGCTCCACACAAACGGCATCCAGCGGCGCACAATTACAATATCGCGCATTTGGGTCGTCAGGATAGAGCGCAACGGTTCTGACTTGCCGCACTGCTCAAGGATTACGGGTAGAAGCATGAGGCCGATTTCAGATGGCCGGAACGCGCGCGATCGGCGTGGCAGCCGGTGCAGTAAACCGCGCTGTACGCGCTCAGACCTGCGCCGACGGGCACCGCGGGCTATCCAATGAGACAGGGGCTGGATGGTTGAAACGCACAGCGAGCGTTTGAGCGCGCGGCGTGGACCAGGTGGTGCATATCGAGGGCGGCACAGATACGCGAGCATCTGCAAGGCCGTGCTATTGAAGTGCTCCGTAGAGAGCGTGCGGTGGCCGGGGCGGGCGGGGTCGAACAAGAAGTCGGTAAGGATGCCAGAGCATGCACCCTGGACATCTCCAAATCCAAAGCACGCTCTGTCAAGAGCTAGTGCGTCGTCCACACGGGCCTGCAAAAGGATCAGACAATCTTTTCCGCCGAACGAGTACCTGAGAGACCAGCGCTGTGGATCGCCGCAGCCTTTGAACATAGTCCAACAAAGGATCATGTATGCGGTAAGGGTGGGATTGGTTAGATATCTGTCCACATCATGGCCCAGAACGCTTTCGAGAGAATTTTGATGTTTTTTGTAGAGCTGAAGATATTCGACGTTGTTTTCATAGTGGCGGAAGCGGGGCTAATTATACGGCGTCATTGTTTTTCTGGCAAATAGTTTAGGATGAATTTGGATGAATACGCACGATTGCAGTAAGCAGGTAGAGTAGATGTGACATGTAGGTTGAACGTATGACTCTGTCTTGGCGCCAAATACGATGCAGTCGAAGTTGGTCCAAATTGCGATACATCGCATCTGTCAAAATCACTTGAGGCAAAGCATTGCATAGCATTACGAACAGATCTTGGGACACCCTTCCGGTCTGCATTCGCTGTATCCGAGAGGTTGCCTTGTTCCGCGTTTTCGAGTTGAGATATTGGATAGCCCTTGTAACTAACTCGTTGATGTATTCATCGCTCCAACCAATGTAAAACTGCACACTGCGTGATTTATCCTGCAGGAAATCGATAAAAGTCTTTTCAGCGACTGACACAATGGTGTTGCCGGAAAACCCGCTGCAGTGGGGGCCAACGGTAATAAGGGGGTATAAAGGCAACAGAGCTCGCTCCACGTCACCATGCTGCAGTGCAAAGAGACCGCAAAGGTCCAATGTTCCAAAGGGAAATGATGGGTTGACTAGTGATATGGCGAGGAATTTGAGGATATTCATGACAGTACGCGGTTCGGGAATGGACAATAATATGCGCATGTAGCGTGCATCGAGCTCCAAGTCTGCGGCGGAGTCCATGGCGGTGACGTGCGCGTGAAGATTAACCAGCCGGCAGAATAGTAAAAATTGAGCGTTCGCAGAGCAGCGGAAACGAAACTGATGTGTCGGGTGGGTAGTGAGTACTTGAGTACTGAACGCTGACCTGGTATGTACTGAAGTCTGAGTGACACGACACAGGTTGGGAACAACTAAAATGTGGCACCCGGCCCGATTCAACATTCCCTTATTCTCACGCGTCCACGCCGACCTCGCGCCGATCTTCAAATGATTTTATCAGTAATATTTGGGTTTGATTTGGATCATATCCAATCTGGCTTTACTTATCTTTCAGTTTGAACCACTACAGTGTAATACACCCAAATAACACACGATACCCAAATGACACAAATGAGTATTTCTCGTCGCACACTAGCCCTCAACCCCAGTCAAAATCAACTCTATCTAGATCGTTGCCGACTAATGCTCAGCTAATTATTTTGCAAGTGTTCCTTGATTACTCTGATTGAATGAGAGTTTTCGATTTGTGTAGATTTCCAAAAATGTGTGTGCAGTATTTACGGGTACYATGAATCCAAAAATAGAAATTTTCGGGTGCGAAACAGCTGAGCGAACGAGTTAGCGCTATCAAACACTGTCAACCACTGTTTAGCATCACCTTAGCACGGTTACTTGGTGTCGTACATTCTGCGTAAATCGACGGAAATTGGCAGAAATTGCATGAGCTCTTATGCTAGTTCTGATGTAAGTCTGGCGAACACCAACCTGAACTTGACTTCACGACGTTCTAACATGCCCAAGGAGCCCAAAAAAACAAAACATTCGACAGAAGAATATACCTGCCGCTGTGCTCAGAAGTGCGGAAGTATCCCCCGTACGCTATCTAAGCGTGTGTACCAGCAACATGCTGCCCTTAGGCAGCAGGAGGCCGAAATTCAACAAGACGCGGGTACGGCTGAGGATGTCGCTTCCTTTAGCAACAGAGTCAATCTAGTAAGTCTGCATGCATTCTTTATCCTTCTCAGTTATCCCTGACAATTAAGCAGATGCAATTGGCACCAGGACCATCTGTAGAAACCCAAGAGCAATCGTCTGACAGTCAGAATGCGAGTCATCCATCTATTCCACAAACCCTGCCTCCAGTCGCCCCTCATCAGCTCCCTGGCTATAACRCGGACGAACTCGGAGGCTTGGATGTGCTTGAGGAGGCCGACCCCGGATGCATGGATGATGTACGGCCAGAAAATGACAATGGCGGTACTTACGAAAAAGAAATCGAACCTACATTTGAAGTGGCACAATTGGACGATCTACAAGTAGCCGTTAATTTTATTAAGGCTCTTCAAACTGCTTCCCTCGACGATAAATATAACAACATGGATAGTCAGGCACTTAATCGACTTAGGAATCCGCCGACCGAGAAGTTCGACATCGAGAACCGTCCCGATCTACGCCTCGGCCTCGATACGTTCTCCGTCAGCATGAAATCATCGGTCGATACCTATGTCACTATGCGGGAGGCGATTTTACGACGGCATCCAGAGGACCAAATCCCTTCCTACGACCAGATGAAACGAGTCATCACAGAGATTACTGGCGTCAGTTCTGTTGTACACCCTATGTGCCGAAATAGTTGCCTTGCGTTCACTGGACCATTTTCCGACCTTGACAAGTGTCCGAAATGTAGGGAGCCTAAACTGTGTCCACTCACAAAGAAACCGTACCAGGAATTTCATACTATTCTCCTCGGCCCAATTTTGCAGGCCCTGTGGCGAGAGCCGTCAAGCGCTCGAAAATTTGGATACCGTCGAAGAACAACATGCGATATTATCAGCGAACTGGAGGCGAACGATGGACTTCTCTCATCATACAATGATTTCTTCCACGGCAGCGACTACTTGGAGAACGTCAAGAAGGGCCGAATTGGCAACGACGATATCGTATTGATGCTTTCTATCGACGGGGCCCAGCTCTATGCCCACAAGGCATCCGACTGCTGGATATACATCTGGATCATCATGGATCTTCCACCCGACGAACGCTACAAAAAGAAGCACGTCCTACCTGGTGGGTTCATTCCCGGTCCTAACAAGCCAAAAAACCTCGATTCATTTCTATTTCCGGGATTGCATCATCTTTGTGCTTTACAACGGGAAGGGCTTCATATTTGGGACGCTTCAACAGATCATCTCTTCATCTCTAACCTATTTCTTGGACTCAATACAGCAGATGGGCCTGCTATGGCCTACCTCAATGGTTTAGTAGGACATCATGGAAAGTATGGGTGCCGGCTCTACTGTTCGGTACCTGGCCGCCATAAACCAAACGGGCCCCATTACTACCCTGCTCTCTTGAAACCCGACAACTACGTAATGCATGGCTGTGATCACCAAGATCTTTCATTTGAAATTACTCCCACCTCGCCCAAATGGTACCTCCAAAATCTTCGGTATCTCCTAGCATCTCCGAACGAAACCCAATACAGGAAACGACGACTTGAAACTGGAATCACGAAACCGACTATCTTCTTAGGTCTTACGAGCGACCGTATACTTGGTATCCCAGGGTGCTTCGGTTCTGACATAATGCATCTGGGCTCCTTCAACCTTGCGGATCTGCTTGTTTCTTTATGGCGCGGTCAAATCGATAACGACAGTACGGACCCCATCTCATCCTGGCCCTGGGCCGTCCTTCGAGGAGCCACATGGGAGCAGCACGGCAAGGCCGTTGCAAATGCCACTCCCTACCTACCTGGGTCTTTTGATCGACCCCCACGCAACATCGCCGAGAAGATCAACTCGGGCTACAAAGCCTGGGAGTGGCTACTCTACCTATATGGCCTTGCACCTGCACTTCTGTTCGGCATCCTCCCCCAGCCATACTACTCTCATTTCTGCAAATTAGTGAAAGCAATGCAAATTATTCAACAACACCATATCAAGACATCCGATCTGATAACGGCGAAGCATCTCCTCCAATCGTTTGCTTACGAATTTGAAACGACTTATTTTCAGCGACGAGTTGATCGACTCCATTTCTGTCGACAAAGCATTCATGCTTTGCTACACCTCGCTCCAGAAGTGACCAGGCTTGGTCCACCGATCTGTTCTTCCCAATGGACCATGGAGCGGACGATAGGAAACCTTGGCGAAGAGGTTCGGCAGCCCTCGAATCCCTACGCAAATCTCTCTCAGAGAGGCTTACTCCGGTGTCAGATGAATGCACTAACGGCCATGATTCCTGATCTCCAACGTACACCCCCAATGCTCCCTCGCGGTGGAATTGACCTAGGGAATGGCTTCGCTCTCCTTCRCGCGCAGGATAGATATGATCGCGCCATGCGACCATGTGAAGCTCAAGCACTGGCGACCTATATTTGGAACTTAGACGGGACRGCCATGGGGTCACATTGTCCGAAGATTGCTCGATGGGCCCGACTTCGTCTTCCTAATGGACAGGTGGCAAGATCGCGATGGAAGGAAGTGCAAAAACCATTGAATAAAGTTYGCATATCAAGAAATATCAAGGTAAGTTCTATTTACTTGTCTCGCATTATCTACCCGATATTTAATTGTTGTTGAAACAGTATTGCGTTGACGGAAAGCACCGATTCRGCGAAGTTTACTTTTACTTCCGCTGTYGGAGCCAGGGGCAAGAGATGACATTAGCTGTCATCTCAATGTATTCCGAGCCAAACCCCATTCTTCTCGCAGCATCGCATGCGACATTCATATCTTGTCAATATCTTGGAGACAATGCGCTGGCCGTTATTGAAGTTTCCTGCATCGAATCCGTCATAGCTATGGTGCCTCATTGTCCACCTCATTCCATGGACTCGGAATCTCATCTTTTCGTAATTGAGAGGCCAGGTCTAGATATCGTGAACTTAGGTAGTGCAGAGGAACCCATTCCTGATTCAGTTACATAAATATATAAATTACTAGTTGCTTTGTACTTAGTCTGATTATGTAAGCAGCCGTAATCTCTTTTCCAACCAACTTCTCGTCAACCTCCTGCTCGAAGCGGTGTGAYGTCCATGGCATATCTGCCTTGCATTGACGACCCGTCTGTTTTCTGTGACTCTTCTGTTTTCTCCACCATCGACATCGAGTCTACTTCCAGCTCATTTGCTCCAGTGATGACGACCAACGAAGGAAATCCGAGTCACCCCCCAAGCAAGAAGAAGCAGGCTAGCTCTCCAGCTACTGCCTTTCCCATTCTCCCAGCCTCTCACAATTTTTCCGCGCTGGGAAATCCTGATAAATTCCAGGCATATATCACTACCCAACTTCCTTTGGCAAATGCTGGGTGCGTCGGTGGCTTAGCTTCGCCTCCGCCTGAACTTGTCTGTAGCGACAAAGTCCCAAACAAGATCAATTCTCAATTCTTCYGTGGAATGCTCAAGAGTGTGGACAAACAGCGTACGACGGAGATGAATTGGATTGAGAAAACCGTCTTCCCCAATCGTGTCCTACCTGTTGATTTCCAGGAAGACACAGTGCACATCGATCCCAAGTTCTGGGAAACAACCGGAGATTCCTCCGTTCCTCAAACCGATAGCGGAAACGGAAATGA
>KN817705.1:34795-50317 GCA_000827495.1 Hypholoma sublateritium FD-334 SS-4 | reverse complement strand
ATATATTTAGCACACAGTAGAAAATAGAATAGGTACTGTAGCTACGCACCTGGAGTTCACGAGAGAACGAGTGAACTCCAGCGAGTACGGAAACGTTCGGGATATGCTACGTATCACATGACACAAGAAAGCGCCCGAGAAAGTAAAGGTAGCGAGACGCATACTAACGCGCTCCTACAGGTAAATGACAGTCCGTAGTAGTCCGTGTAAAATAATGAAATATAATTACTTCAACACCAACCTAGTTGTATTGCCTCAAACTTTGCAAGCCCAGGTTCTGAATACCGCAAATACTTCTCGTGAATAGTAGATTATCATCACCCAGACGAAATTGCATCTCAGCTCGACAAGCAACTTAGCTAGATTGTGTGATACACAATACTTATTCTTACCCGACATATTTTATTGTAATCACATTCAGTGAGTCATTGAAGGGATTGCTGAGATTCAAGGCAAGCCAGGTACTTCATAACCAACTGCTGTTATTTCAAACTTCGCACGGCTATCTTAACTTCAAACGAGTAATAACAAAATATAACATTTCATCAAGATATTTGTTGCCCTATTAGAGCACCGGTCGGATAACAGAGCCCTGCAACCACACTGCGGCACTCCAAGTCTACGAGCACTGAGTCTACGAGCACTGTGATCCTGCTCCACTGCATGTACTTGCTTCGCGAGTTTAGAAGCAAGTGCCAAAGACACACTTGCTTGAATATTTGCGATGAGCGCCTGTTTGTTTTTCTATATCTCAAGCTCCATGTGCAGCTCACCGACGTCGTGGACTACAATTTCGTCGATTTAACTTTATGATGTCATGAGTGCCAGAAATCAAGCTACATAGTTGAAGATGTCCATGCTGTCGCGTCACGGCGCACGTCTTTGCACTGACGACGAGCGCCTATTTCACTTACTATATCCGTAGCTCGACTAACAAGACCTGAATTTCTAATCTACTCGACAATATCATAAGCGCCATCCGAAACGCGCCCTGGCAGTGGGAACGGGAGCCGAGTTAGTTGATGATGTCCCTGACCATGCTAAGGGTCGCCCGAGAGTGGGTTGTGACACCAAAGTAGGTATCCCTCGTTTTCTTATGCTTTTTTCACTCAAATTTTCTTCAAGAAGGACAGAATGGTCTATATTACAATGCTACACCACAAACGAGGTGAATTGTCCCGTATTGGGGCGTCAGACCCTCCGACACTAGGTCCTGGGAATGGGACTAAAGATAGCCACCGAACGACATTCGCTTACTGCATTGTCATGATGGGGGGTCTAAATCTGAAATGAGGCTTGCAGTGGTCGCCGACCGTACCCGGGAAGTAAGCGATCAATACCATCAATTCATCAACACATCGACTGGCTCGCTCACAGATAGGAGTCTGTAGTCCCCTGTTCGATCTCGATCTGCTGCCGAATAACGGCTGGCGGCAAGCAGGCGGCGCAAAACACAAAAAAGGCAGCGTGTACCAATGTAGTATTGTCCATTCCACCCTCCTCCCTGGCCTCTCCGCTCTTTGAACCAGCGAGGGAGTGCTGACTGTTAATGCACCCTTAAAGTTGACTATAAAATGTTGTACATGAACATATGTTTAATAATTGGCGCTCGTAATTTATTTGATACAGTACATTTCGATAAGATAGCCGTTAAAATAGAAAATTTCAATACTTTTCCATCGCTTCTCAATAAAATCACTACCAACCTGCCGAAGCTCCAAATGCTGACAATGGACATATATTTTATATAGCATATAGCATTGATCTACACAAGAATACAGCCAAGACGTAACCAAAATGAATCCACGCAAAGTACACAAAACATGAAAGCGTGATAATTGTTACTATTGGTGAAGGTGCGGAGTCCGGACGAGCATCTGCGTCGAGATGTAGTCATTGCGTAGTCCTGTCCTTCAGCCCGGACACTCAAAAAATCATCCTATCACACCAGGTCTTTTGTTTCAGCATGAATGCCTCCAATGAGCGCAGTTATCAATTGGTAAGGCGCATGCGCGCAAGGGAGAGGGAGTGGTGAAGTACGCGCGCCTTACGCAGGCATCTCGGCGCGTGCCTGCGCGTGATGCGGCAACCACCGGCATCCAAATGGGGCGGGATCGAGATCGAACAGGGGACTCAAGACTGCACAGATAGCATGGTTGGTGGGAACTTCTCCCAAGGTTGACATCGCATCATTTATGTAGAGTTCCGACATGGCCATCATCGGCATGCGTGACAGTGGCCAAGTTTTGGCCAACCTTGATACCATGCTCCCTCCACTATTTTCTCTATTTAAATGAGCATGTCATGTATGTATATACTGATGGAATACGTGTGCCAAAAATGAGGCTGAGAGGAGCAGTGGTTGGCGCGGAATTCAAAATTGGCTCGGGGGGGGGGGGGGGTGGGCCAACGTTAGTATGTCGTGAAATGGAGTGGAAAGGGCGAGAAATACGTAGAGCGGCGTTGGGCGATGTGCGTCGGCGATCGTGGGAATGCGGCGGAGAGCGCGGGAATAATGGCTTCGTCGAATTTCGTGGACGGCGTGAGCTCGGGCTCATCACCGGATCCGCAGTGAGCGTTGAACGTTATGTAACATCCCGACGTCGAACACCGGTCGATGGTCGTGAACCCGTCGCGCACCCCCGCCTCGTTGAATTTGCGCTGCGCGCTGGCCCCGGATTCGGCGACGGGCGTGGTCATATTGACGTCTCGGAGCCAGCGCTGAATCGATAACTGTGAACCTGTCGCGCGCATCGCTCACGCGCTCCACCTCGCCTGTGATGAGTCGATGAGGCAGCGACAAAGCGAGCCGCGAGAGCATGCAACCTTCCGCCCTCGCCTTCGCCTCGTAGAATTCGCGCCGCACGCACGGAACAAGTCCCCATCAGCAATTCGGCCAGCGCCTCCACGCCACCGTCGCCTGAGGGCGCGCGCGCTCCCAGACGCGCACCTTGCATAGCAGCTGCTCGACGCGACGCGCGACGCTGATGTTGCGGAACTCTTCGGCCGCATCGCGCGCTCACACTTGGCTCACACGGAGGAAAATTGTAATCGAAACGCAGAAAGTTGGCGATTAAGGACTGGTGACAGGAACAAGCCTTTCTGATGGTGCGATGGTCAACTTCAACGTGGCCAACTCCTCGAGTAAACGCGCATGTTTGGCTTCCGCTTCTGTAGCACGCTTCGCCTCGAGGTTAGCGCGTGCAGCCTCCCTCTCAGCGCGGGTGATCTCTTGTTCGATCTGATCCGCGTAGTCTTAGTGACCCCATCTCATTGTCCGCAAGCAGAGTATCGCTCACTTGTTTGTCTTTAGATCGAGCCTGAGCGCATCAAATCAGCGTTATATTTCGACGAAAGTAGCAGAACGTACCTGGTTCTCAAAATTCTCCAGGTCGACTTTGTACGAATCAAGGATTGACTGCAAAGCTTCTGGTTTGATTCTTGTCGCGCTGTATATCGCGGAAATGGGTCTCTTTTCGGGCGCCCTCCCTACTTTGGCCCATATCGATTTTGAATTGTTCTGGTAGGATGTCTTTGTGGGGTAGAGTTGCTCTACTACTGACATGATTGCAACAGCATAGAAATGGCAACTTGCGTCGGCGGATTCGTGCTCCGAGTCCACCTGGGAGCGGTGGACAGTGACGGCAAGTACGGCGACCGTGTAGAGTGGGATGGGGTGCTGGAAAATGACAGTCCCGTGGATCTCATCGACTTTGCATGTAAAGGACATGAACGCCTTATCGTCCATATGGCGACTTCGAAAGCAGGAAGGGGGGATGGCTTGGTTACTGCTAGCATGCACAATTTCCTTGACTTGGGCGACGGGAAGAACCTGTTCGTGGACCACAGCGACCTCAGCGGGCTCAGCAGACGTGCAGGGCGTATCCGAGTCAATGTATGCACGAAGACGTTTAAAAATGATATAGAAGGGGATGACGGGGTGTGGGCCTATGACCTTGGCGGAGACGTATTCGTTCCCTATGCCAGCGCGCTTCTTACACAGATACAGCTCTTCCACCCTGTAATCCTGCATCCGTGCAGCGCCATGAGCATTGTATCCGTTGGCTAGGCTTTGGATGTATCGCTCAATATCGGTTCCGTCGGTGCTTAACTTCTCGAAAGCGACGGGGTCGTGGGGTGGGCTCACAATGCCGATGAATTGAAGAGTTTTGCGGACTGCAGAGGAGATGGAGTTATGGAATGAAACAATCATTGTGCAGAGAGGTAGACCTCAAGTCGGTTTGGTAGACGGGTGGCAGCGAACACTGCGACTGGAAGCGACTAGAAGCGGATCCAGAACACCGTTTCATCAATTTACGATATAGTTGCAAAGCCAAACTCACAGTTTATCCTTAGTCGAAATGGTACAGTAAAAGTAATGTCGAAGTCGGAAATTCTGTGCTAAGTGTTGCTCTCATTCATTTTTATGAAAAGATGTCAGGACCCCTGATTATCCGGCCAACAATTAGATCTCAAGAAACGGACAAATTTTGGAATTTTGAGAAGGCTATAAGCTTTCATTCCAACGAAATGTCCGAAAATAAAGTCAGAAAACGTGTGAAAGTCAAATAGTGCAAACCGCCAAATCCCGACTTTTGGCGGATACGTAAAGGTTACTGCTCAGCTGTTTATAGTTTTGCCATTGCCGAAAGACACGTCAGCGGCGTGCCGGCTTGAGCATGGTTGCGCCCGCGGGTCAAACTCAGTAGGATCGAGTCTCGCGAGGGGCGACTTCTCGGAGAGTAGATTTCGATTTTCCACCCAGCGACGAAAGCCGGTGTTACAAACCTAACCATGCGCCGACGCCGTCTCTTTTCCTTCTTTCTTGTTTTTCTTCTTTCTTTCTGTCTCTCAGAGCCAGGCATAGACGGGCCGACGGCCCCTGAAATGAGTACAAGAATAGTACTTACAGCACTTTCAGAGTACAAGGAGACTGTGAGAATTTTTCAAACGCGTACGTCGTTTCCATTTTGGGAATTACCCTGAATATGGCGTTTTCGACTTCATTTCCACTGCCCGCGCGCATATATTGTGAAATTGTTGTACATTAAATAATATGATGCCCCGGTAAACACTATTTCCCCAATATGAGGGCTAATTGAGGCAGACTCGCCTGATATACGTGTCAATAGTGATGCAGCAGTGCCTGTGCACTCTTCGGCCGTTTATGCATGTTTTTTTGGCCATTTATTGCTCCTATGCTCTCCGAAGCTACTTTTTATGGGTCTATAGGCAATATACACCAAAAATACGCGCGAAATTCGTCGAGACGGGTGGGATTTGGGTGAATTCCCAATCAGGAATGACGTACGTCACGCTGCTCAGAAATTTCCCACATTCTCATTGTACTCTGAAAGCGGCTGAACGGCGAACTTCGCCAAAAATAAGGTGGGATCGAGGTAGCAGGCGACCAAATAAGCACATCTTTGGCTGCGATCGAAAGTGCGGTATTGAGACGTACGAGGACGTAAGTTTATGCTGTCACCGTCGATGTCCCCCTTCAACTACGTGAGGCAGGTCCATTAATGAAATCATTTGCAGGCAACTGCAATGGCTCAGAGGAGGATGGCGAAATTAGAATAGGGCCCTCCGACAGTGGGTACAAACTGCACACAGCATCATTCTCGCCACGTTGCATTTGTATTGAATACTTATTATATCACACAGATGTAACAAATTTAGGATGTATGAAGGGCACGGTGGCGTGGAATGACGCCCACGCAAATTGCCTGCGCATCGAAGCTCACGCAAGCCTCAGCTAGAGTGCTGAAGATGACGGCAGCTCAGGACGGTGCCCACGCGAGCGTACTTAATAACTCGCACACCGGGAACCGGGGCAATACTATTGCGACCGGAGGGGCGTGTTCGTGCGAGCTTCGATGCGCACGTAAGAGCCCTGATGGATATAGGAGGGGTGGGCGTGGGATGTCATGTAATGGCGAGGTTGGGGGGCAGGAGTGCGAAAGGGCCCGCGCAAACATCACAGTTCGTGCATAATCTCCCTTCTTAGACAAAATAAGTGACAGTTTATGCAGGCGCCGGCACGGCGGTCTCGGGTTCAAGAAGCACGGAGTGGAAAGTAGCGGCATCCGCTTGGCATCCGCACAACCATTACCTCTGGCGCAGGCATCGGAATAGCAGTGTTGGGAGGAGGGGGGGGGGAGTGAATAGTAAGGAGACGGCACGCACCCGTGGTACGAGCGGCCTACTCAACCTGCCTTGCGCACGTTTGTGGGAGTACGCACGGGGGGTGTTGGGGAGTAGGTTTGAGTATCCGCGTACATAGTCAGCGATGCGCTGGGTCACCATAGGCAGCTGGCCGACGCTCCGCAATTGGGTGGTTTCAACGCTTCAGTGGGCGCCGAAGGGTCCTAATCGGCGGGCATGGAAGGAAGTGGGCCGGTGGTGTATTGATGGTGGGTGCTTAAGCGCTCAAGCGCTCAAGCTCAAGCTCACTGGCAAGCGCTCAAGCGCTCACTTCGTGCCTCATCGATCATCCCCCTCGATCGGGCACCCTTCATCTCCATACGCTGCCGTAGCTGTACTCACCGCCGTGTTCGTTGGTACTGCCCTGTGTCGTTGTTGTTGTCCTGGCCGACGGTGTGCGCGAAAGCAAGAGGGACTCACTGGTTCCTGCTGCCAGGTTTTGTTGTTATGCTGCATTTGTAGTCTCCTTCTCAGACCAAATACAAGATGATAGTCGATCTTATAATATACTAGCAGGGTACCCGTGCTCCGCACGGTAGAATTGTGTTCACGTCGTCAATTGAAGTTTCTACGCAGTAAAAGTACTCATAATATGTACTGTCGATAGGCTTCAGGCTTCAAAGCTTCAACGTTTCAACATTGATAAATTGCAAGCTCTTGCAAATCCCCGCCTTATTTCAAAAATTTCTCGCCAATAGATACTGCCCTTGCCCAGGGCCTGAGTCAGGTTACTTATACTGGGTACGCCAAAGGTCATCTCTCGCTTGAGCCATAGCAGAGCACCAAATAACTGCTTCAGCAACATACATCCTGCAGAATCACCCCTGAATTGATTTCTGTCGTTTCTGGAATTTCCATGTGGCCATTCCGTGGCCCAGTTTTAACTTATTTTAGGCTGCTTCGCCGACCGCAGTGTGCCAGGCAGAGTGTTCCCGGSTGGCAAATTCCACGATCAACAACCGTGACGCGTGGGCCTACATTTCATTAAAAAGTTCGCGCGCAGAGCGCTGCAAGCAGGGGAGCTGGAGCCAGCCCRCGCGTGCGTTCCAGGTGCAATGCACGCTGTCTGGCACCGAGGTATACAACATGAAGTTGATCAATGTGAAATTGCTGTCACCAGGAAAAATGCTGTATTGCTCCTAATCGAAAGAATTGAACAATATCTCATCTTTAGGAATTTAGACACTTACTGCCACTACCTTCAGGCCTCGTCAGTCCRTCCGTCCGACTCACGCATTGTCGTTACATTCGGCGTAGGGCAGCAGATCATGTTGCACCCTGTCCTCCAAATCTGCCACTCCCCGTCCATCTCGCACATTGACATTGTCAACCGCGTACTAAACATCCCAACATGCGCTGGCGTTCAAGCTCAAGAGTYGCCGTTCACGGCAGATGTCTCATCCGTTGAGGAATGCGTGGCCCTTGCGGACGTCATCATATGAGCGACGTCGACTGTGGAGCTGCCGTTCCCTGGTGCATGGGTGGTCCGTCGTCTCCTGAGGTTGCCTGGGCAGCAGCGGCTCTACATGCCAGGATATGACTATCAGCACTACGCCTGCTCGTAGACCGGAAGTGCAACGCACCTTCRATAAACAACAGCTGGTGCGGCTGGGATAATCGCGCAGACTGCCCTTGTACGGTCGCCCGTGGAAGTTGACGTCGACGTCAAGCCCGAGCACGYGCACGTCATGCAGGCGCTGCATCGCGCTGTCCAGCATCGCCGGGGAGTTGATCCTCGCCACGTCCCACCGCATCTGTGCACGCATGTCAGCCAGCAGCAGCAGTCCGCGTCAGCACAGGCCATGCACACACCGGGATAGCAGCTGGTGATACATCAAGTGACTCAAATCAGTTCAAGAGTCGTCTCATCCGTCGAGGTATGTGTGGYGCTCGCGGACGTCACCATATGGGCGACGTTGACTGTGGAGCCGCCGTTCCAACTTCCCCGGCCCATTGGTGGTCCRCCATCTCCTGTGCGTGCCCGGGCAGCCGCGGCTCTACATGCCGGGATATGACTATCAGCAGTCCGCCTCGTCGTAGACCGAAAGCGCAACACACCTACAATAAACAGCAGCTGGTGCGGCTGGGATAATCGCGCAGGCTGCACTTGTACAGTCGTCCATGGAAGTCGATGTTAACGTAGAGCCCGAGCACGCGCACGTCGCGCAGGGGCAGTAGTGTTTCAACATGATTGTCATTGATGAGGGATGACAATCAACACTATGCCTACTTGCAGCCGGGAAACACTTGAACATAGTACCTTCGATGAAAAGTGGCTTCCAGTGAGGCTCGAGCGGTTGCGTGGGCTGCCCTTGTGTATCTGCCCGTGGAAGTCACAACCAACGTCGAGCCCAAGCCCCCGCACATCGCSCAAGCGCYGCACCGCGCCGTCCACSGCTGCGAGCAAGTTGATCCACGCCACCGCATCTGCGCATGTCCATCGGATAGACCGTTCTTCTTCGCGTTTTGCAGAAGGGCAATGACGTCGTCGTCACGCTCAACGCAGGGCAGCGAATCATGTTGCGCGTCATCATCGTCAACCGCGCTCTTAATGATTGCTGGCGTTCACACTTCCCCGTCGTCAAGGTCTTACTGTTCCCGTCAGACACGGTCTCGTCTGTCRTGGCATGCGTGGACTTTGCCACTCGTGGACGTCATCATGGGGGCAATGTCAGGTTTCAAGTTTCAACYGCGGAGCCGCTGTTTCCCAGTGCGCAGGTGGTCAGTGGATGGTTAAATATCCAGTGTGCGCTGAGTGGAAGGGGAGTATGCGTCAGATCCGCTGTGGGGTGACCGGTCCGTTTATCATCAGCATTGGGAGAAATGATGCATTGCCCCTACTAATTGGAAGAAGTAAACAATATCTCATTTTCAGAAATTTGACTCACACGTCYGAGTCGTCATATGCGGCGCAGGGCAGCAGTTTTCTGTGACCTGTCCATCTCGCACGTCGTCATATTCAACCGCGCCCTCAAGGGGCGGTCTCGCTATTCATGTTAGACGTTGCGTCCGTCGAGCATGTATGGTTCTCGCCGCTCGCGGGCGTAATCATGTGGGCGACGTAACRCCTGGGTGATCCTCCGTCTCCTGTGTGTACCCGGGCAGCAGCGGCTCTACATTCCAGGATAGAATGATCAGTACTACGCCTGATCGCGRACCGGAAGTGCAATACACCGAGCACCTTCGATAAACAGGCTTCCATGGCTGGAGCAGTCGTGCTGGCTGCCCGTGTGCGGCCGCCAGTGGAATCCGACGTCTACGTCAAGCCCGAGCACGCACACGTCTYGCAGGCGGTGCACCATGCTGTCCAGCGCCGGTGGTATGCATGCGGAGACTCGAGAGGTCAGAGAGAGGTGCAGAGCTATAGCGGTATGCGATATTCCATGAGATAGCGTGGCTGACGACTCTCATGGATGGTTAGAACGGAACTCACTGAAGCGCGCTTTCAACGGTGCCCGGGCCCCGGGCCCACCTTCACACGTGACAATTTTAGCCAAATTTCAAAGTTATGTTCAAGTTATGTTTCAAAGTTATCCCGGTTGGGATTAAAACCCATGTCCAGCCTTGGTCCAGCCGAGCCCCGGACATATCTTAAAGTTGTCTTCACAAAGTTATCCCAGTTGGGATTAAAACCCATGTCGCTTTGTATATGTAGATGCTGCATTTGTAGCCGTAGTATCACACAGCCACTGACAGCAGGCGCCGTCATCGATCTACAATCCGTTCACGCTTCTTCGCACCTTAAGATCGGCTGCCACTACCACACCAAGCTGTTCTGCTTACTGCCTGCGCATGGCTTGCCATGATCCCTTCGCATGCCAGGTCAGATTATTCAGCAATGCCAACCGAAGTGGACACTCGACAGTTTTTTGCTGCGCACCATCGTACGCGACGGGCCCCGGCAGTTGCCGCAATTTGCGCTCGCGGCGTAAATTCAACTGTAAATTTATCGAAATAACTGTACTTATTTTTTGCATATCTCAGCGTCGATGGACACCGTTCTAACACCCACCGCGCGACTGTCTTATTTTTCCTCAGATAAAAGGAAAAGACACGCAGGCGCACATTGGGCGGAGAGCTTAATATGCTGCAAACTTCGTCCACCTTGCAATCCGAAGGACAACCAAAATAGAATGATTACCAATTCCTAAGAACCGTTTCGAACTACAAATATGGTACACGAAGCAGGAAGGACCAATTTATCGGACAGGAAAGTTGTAAATGCAAAATTCCGTTGCAGTGTTAATCACCGACAATACCCTGTATTTCTGACGGCGAGGCGACCCACTGCGCGCCGACCAGCTTCCGGAGGGTACTCAACTCTTCATTCATACTCTGGTTTTCGGCTTCCACTTCCGCAGCTCGCCTCGCCTCGCGGTCAGCGCGGGCAGCCTCACTGTTAGCGCGGGCAGCCTCTTGCTCGAGCTGATCCGCGCAGTTTCTGTGAAATGAAATCACTTCTGAAAATAGTATCACTCACTTGTTTATCCTTGATCTGAGCCTAAGCGTATCCATTTAATCATTTCCAAGTTTAATTTCGACGGAACTGGCGGAACGTACATTTTTTACAAAGGTTTTCAGGTCGCACTCGTATGAATCGATGATTTTCTGACAGGTCTTCACATCAATTTTTGTTTTGCTATATGATTTAGACATGGGTGTTCTATGAAATAGGGGTACCATCCCGGGAGTGGTGCGTGTTGTATTCGAGTTCAAGATCGTCTGGATTTCTTTACCGTAGACTTTCTCCATCACTTGCATTATGGCAGTAGTGTAGAAGTAGCAATTTGAGGAGCTCAGAACGTAAGTCGTCTCGGAGCAGTGAACAGTGTGAGCAAGTACGGCGATCTTGTACAGAGGGATTGGGTGTTTGAAGGCAACAGTCGTATTGATTTCATCTGTTTCTTTTTTTGTCGGATTTTCGAAAATTGACACCCTATCGACCGCGCGGCAATCTTGAAGGAACGGAGAAGACTGTTTACTGATGTCGCTGCTGGCTTGCATGGCTGTGCCGCTGGCTTGGATAATCACTTTGACTGGGCCGAGACGAGGGGGTCGTCGTTCATTTACAGCGTCAACTGCGGATTCCTCAGAAGGTGAGGTGTGCTTCTCCGGGTCGTCGGTTCCACGAAGGCGTTCGAATGTGACGTAGAAAGGAGGGCTGGGTTGGGGGCCTACAACCATAGCGGAGACATATTCGTGTCCCACCTCGGTGCGCTCCTTGCAGCGATACAGTTTATGCACCCCGTAATCTTGCATTCGATTGGCAGCGGCTCCGTGAGCATTGTATCCGTTCACCAGGTTTTCGATGTACAGCTCAATGTTGGCGCCGTGGGAGTCTAATAACTTCTCGAAGGGAATGACGTTCGGGTGCGCGCTTGCCATACAGAAAAATTGAAGTACTTTGAAGAATGCAGACGCGACGGACCTTTGGAAGGATGTGATCATGATGCAGAGACGTAGCTGCCCAAGTTGAAATAGGTGATTGGATGGTAGCAACGCTTGAGCAACGCTTTGCCAATGCTGCGATACAGCCCTGCAGGGGATTCCTATTTGGCTGCCACGGTACAAGCCGGAACTTGAAGCCTTCTCAGCTCCAATCAAACTCAATAGCTGTGGAATGGCAGTACCCGTACGTCTGTTGCGGAGAAGTTGATTGCACACCCGTCCCCAAAGCAGTCGGAAGAACTGGCGAACATTGAATGTTGTATCTAAGTTTGGCGCCCACAAGCTAAAAATACTATAATGATTGCAACGAGGCGGCGCGGCTCGAATCCAGTGCGCGTCAAACTTAGGTCAAACTGGACGCGGTGTTGAGTCGCTCGGTATACATAACTTGACTTGATCCAAACGGGCGCCGTTGGTTCCGAACGCCGACTGAGTTGTTCCGCTCCTCCAGACTCCTACTGCAAGTATTTGTTGATCACCAACTACGCGGAATCCAACAACATTAAAAGAGGCGCCAGAATAGTGGGGTCTTGAAGACCACTTCGAGCATTAATTGTGTCTATAAGAAATTCTTGAGATTTCCAGTTGATAGCTTTGCTCCAAATGAGAGCACTACTGTTGCTTAACTCCTCAGGCCATATTTCTTTAGGGTGAATTGAGGCTGGGCACTTAGAATTACTTGACGGTCCCGTGGTATACTGAGATTATATTAAACCAACAATAGGGAAGAAATGCATCCATAATTAACAGTGCCAGGTCAACAATGGACATAGCCTACCTCAGTTAGAATGTTCTTAAACTACAAATCATCAAAAAAATGATACCTGCTGGGTCCTGCTCACTCCAATGACACGCATCCACATAATATAACATATTCATCGACTACAACTTGACTGTCCGACGACCAAGCACCCTCGGACATCTCGGCTGGCGGTGCTATCTGGATTTGACTTGACTTGGACCGGGCTGATTATAAGCATCGGGGCCTTCTCATTTAACACAGAACGTCCAATAAAGTTGCGATGGGCTCGGACCTCAAGCTGGACCTGTCGTACACACAAATCAGTATATACCGGTCGACCTTGCCAGTGGTAATCACTTTTGTTATGCTTTGCTGAAGCGCAGGTCGTAAACTGTCGAAACAATTATGAGCATCTGAAGATTTAGTGTGCGGTGGAACATGTAGTCACCAAAAGCATGAACACTAGGGATGGACACACAAAGGTGTGCACTGGGTGCCTAAGAATGATAGCTCCAGAGGGCAGTTCTTAGACGGACCACGACTCACGAAGATATGACTATATTTGAATGTCATGTCCGACAGTCCGAGTCATAGGGTCACCCCCTAACCCCAGATGGCAATTTTCTATGCTGCCGCTTAGACAGTCACAAAAATGGAACAAATACGAATGTGAAGCATACGAGCCGTTCTAACACCATATTGGTATCACTCACATACTTTAAATTATAGTAGTTAGTATATCACACCGATACAGTTCAGTGGACACTGTCCACTTAAGGCGCTATCGGGACAGGGAGGTCATGGACTACCCACCCAGGTCCCAAGTAGGTCCTCGTCGCACTCGCGTTTGCGGAAGCCGCCGTTCGTCAGAGTCTCTGTGAAACTCGACCAAGTCTGACCAAGTCCACACTCAACGTGTGAAAACACAGTAGTAATCATTATCTACTGTTACATACCAGTACTACTCCAACAACCATGACACTTGAAAGAATTGGCTACCTTACAAGCAGGGACAATGAGACAAACAAGGTTGCTGCGCTAAGTAGCATGCCAGAGTACTCAAATAAAAATTCCCAGTGATATGTAACGAGCAGTCGATGCTTCTGCCATGATTTTTCGAGGTCGGAGTTTTATATGAAAAAGTACTTGATCGATAACAGGGGATTTGCATAGATTTAGTCAAAATAAAGAGGACCGAGGCCCCTGGAGCACCTGGAAAAACAGCGTCAAGTGGAAAGGAGTGCAGCGAGATCAAATTTAGGTTTACACATGCCTCATTTCATCTGTCATTTTCATAGTAATCATATTCATAGCAGACCGTAGTCTGACAATTCATCTACGCCCATGTAAGTTTAAATGTGATGTACTTATGTGACGAAGGTTGACGACTCGTTACGTTAGAAGTCCATTCTGCCAGACATACTTGTAATTGTGACAAGGGCCAAGGACGGGGTCAGAAGTTTTCGTTAGGTGCGCCCGAGAATAACGGAAATCTGGTTTGTTAGAAATTTTCCAATTTTCTACCTATACAGTGTAGCCATTGTCATTCATCCGACCTACAGCCGACTGAGGAAGAATTAATATTCTAATAAGCACCAAATTCAAAGAATAAAAAGTAACTCTTCAATATCTCTTCCATGTCCCAGTGAGCTTCCCTTGGAGAGTCGGGCGAGATCCTGATGGTGTCCGGTGTGCCAATTTTGCTTCAGAGCCTGTGTATTTCGGAGTCTGTAGTCCCCTGTTCGATCTCGATCTGCTGCCGAATAACGGCTGGCGGCAAGCAGGCGGCGCAAAACACAAAAAAGGCAGCGTGTACCAATGTAGTATTGTCCATTCCACCCTCCTCCTTGGCCCCTCCGCTCTTTGAACCAGCGGGGGAGTGCTGACTGTTAATGCACCATCTAAAGTTGACTACAAAATGTTGTACATGAACATATGTTTAATAATTGGCGCTCGTGATTTATTTGATACAGTACATTTCGATAAAATAGCCGTTAAAATAGAAAGTTTCAATACTTTTCCATCGCTTCTCAATAAAATCACTACCAACCTGCCGAAGTTCCAAAAATTGACAATGGACATATATTTTATATAGTATTGATCTACACAAGAATACAGCCAAGACGTAACCAAAATGAATCCACGCAAAGTACACAAAATATGAGAGCGTGATAATTGTTACTATTGATGAAGGTGCGGAGTCCGGACGAGCATCTGCGTCGAGATGTGGCCATTGCGTAGTCCTGTCCTTCAGCCCGGACACTCAAAAAATCATCCTATCACACCAGGTCTTTTGTTTTCAGCATGAATGCCTCGAATAAGCGCAGTTATCAATTGGTAAGGCGCATGCGCGCAAAGGAGAGGGAGCGGTGAAGTACGCGCGCCTTGCGCAGGCATCTCGGCGCGCGCCTGCGCGTGATGCGGCAACCACCGGCATCTAAATGGGGCGGGATCAAGATCGAACAGGGGACTCAAGACTGTGTATTTCGATCGGTTGGTACCGTGCGGATTATTCGCCATCAAGAGGAAGGTCGGGTCTAGCTCGATAGAATGGGGTTGTACACCGGTGTACTGGCTGTCCCGCTCGAACGTCCAGACGCCAAACGTAAACTCGTTCCCGAATTCGTTGTCTTAGTCTGCTTGATTTAGTCTTGACAGGGATACAGACCGGGGGCGATGTGATGCTTAGTCGGCCGAGCAAAAATAAAGCTGATCCGAGAAGTCTACGGAATCGACGATGATACGCGTTGCATACGCGACGCGTCAGCAAGGGCCGCGGACTTTATTGCTATTTTCATTCTACCTGGCGGTGGGATCAAAACGCGTCACGCGGCGCAATCTTCCGCCTGAATCCTCCATCTGAACTTTCTCAACAACCACAGCACCTACAGCTATGATTTTAGGTGCGTTGGATTCGCATTGAGTAGTAGAGGTGCAACGGCCAAAAAAAATTAGGGATATACATCATTTAGGTACTTAAATAGAGTCAATATATTTGTGACATTGAATGCGAACTTTTGAGAGATTGGCCCGATCGTTTTCTCTAAAAATTTGGCAGTGTACTCTAGTGTAGCTAATATAGTGCAACGTAAAAAAAAWTKGGRAAWTKTSRMTGTTSKYGWSGC
>KN817705.1:17006-34749 GCA_000827495.1 Hypholoma sublateritium FD-334 SS-4 | reverse complement strand
GCSWCRMSAACAKYSAMAWTTYCCMAWTTTTTTTTACGTTGCACTATATTAGCTACACTAGAGTACACTGCCAAATTTTTAGAGAAAACGATCGGGCCAATCTCTCAAAAGTTCGCATTCAATGTCACAAATATATTGACTCTATTTAAGTACCTAAATGATGTATATCCCTAATTTTTTTTGGCCGTTGCACCTCTACTACTCAATGCGAATCCAACGCACCTAAAATCATAGCTGTAGGTGCTGTGGTTGTTGAGAAAGTTCAGATGGAGGATTCAGGCGGAAGATTGCGCCGCGTGACGCGTTTTGATCCCACCGCCAGGTAGAATGAAAATAGCAATAAACCTCCCAACCTGCTCAACCAAATTTTTTACTTCTAATTGTCAAAAATATGTTGTATTTGAGCTCTACAGTCATTCCCCGGTCCATGAGACAATCAAATTAGAACCTCTCAGGAGTCAGCTTTTTGCAAGAAATTAAATAATTTGAAAATATGGGAGTGTACATTGGCATGTCAAATGTATGTTTTTGCATTCAGTTTATTTTTCAGTGTAGAACCAATGTCTTCAATAATGTTTTAGAAATGGAGGCATCAAGAAGTCGAACCGGTCCTTGAGACACGGTCACATCAGCGCGAACTTCCTAAGTTGGCCATGCTTAGTCACTTTTACAGCCACCTCCACCGTTGACTTGAAGCTGATTTGATCGCATCCGAAAATGGTAGGTGTGATGTGACACCTCCAAACGTCGCAATTGAAGACAGTCCCTTTCATTTGGAGAATTCATGGACTGCTGGGCAATGCTCTGGCATTTTTCAAGTGCATTTTAATTTATGAGTATTAAAACATGATACGGACGGAAAAAATTGAAGAGATCACAGCTCAAAGCCTCAAAATAAGCCCACTGAAATTCATATTGCCACCAAAACCACATTGCTCTTTAAATAACAAAATATAGGAGAAAGTTAATACTTATTCCTTTCACATACATGTAGAACTATAGTATAGTAAGAGGTTTGTAAAGTTTAGGAATATTTGCTGCAAAACTGAGCTCAGGAGCAAAGTTTGTATCATGGGGCCGGGTGTCTCATAGACCGGGGAATGACTGTACTTATATGACCCAGAACGCGAAAGAAAAGTCGAATACGATCACTCGCTGCCATTGTTTTGCTGAGCAAAAGAACCCTGCTCATTAGTGAGAGAGATACGGACTTTTCAGACGTCAAATGGTCAATAAGTATGTGTTATACAGTATAATATGTGCGCATATGAAGTGTAAGGAGGACCGGACAGGATTTGACGAAGATACAGCACCAGGAATCGAATCGCTCTAAGTTGAATTTCCCGTTTCGAAAAGTTTGGCTTTGTTTGTTCGCCTGTTCCACCTCGCTTCGCTCGCATCAAAAATTTGATAAAAACCCTCGTCATTCCCCGCTTGCCCTATCATCCAAAAAGACCGCACCCTGCCCCAGCACCATACCCCATGCATCAGATGCTGAACAAGTACTCATACTGGATGGGGAGACCCTCTTCGGGAGAGACACACCCTAGACGCAGCCCGTAACGCGTTGGAAGAAGCGCCCATTGGTGCCCGGGGCTCGCTGTCTCTGCGCGCTGCAGTAACCGCCCACGGGAGGCAACGTGTCGCTGCATTTTCATGAATCGGGACTCGAGTGTCAGAGACAGGACCGATCTTTGCACTGCCGACTGGGTCCGACGTTCATATACCTGCCCACGACTTTGAGGTTTCTGGCGGTCTATGAAAGTTCTATACAGTCACATACTCGTTCTCGAGTCTCTGGCGCTGTTGAGATTCTCCACATCCATCGCCCGCTCTTATCGTCAGAATACCTTGCTTTTCAATACATGTCCCACCTCGTCCCCCGCTTGGTCTCTCATATCTCCTCCGCAGTGTCACATCTCTCATTCCTCCTTTGAAATCTCACCTCCGCTGCTGCAGCGTATTCACCGCTCCCAGATCTCCATACGCCATTCGAACTCACCCGGGTGGTTCTTTCCGCTAAGCCCCGTTTCGCAAACCTAAAGTTCCGTGTGCCATCCGTGTCTGTCTTCTCTAGTGAAACCAATTGCCGGGCATAGTTCAACCGCACCGCGCCTTTTTACGAGAAAGGGAAGTCACTCACGGAAGTCTACAGTGTTTCTGTACAATATCACCATTCACCAGTACATCCCGTGCACTTCGACGCCTTCTGCTTGCAGCTTCTGCACGCGACGCTAATACGATGAAAGCTATGTCTCTCGCTCTGGCATTCCGCAGACGGTCATGCTTTCCACTCAGAAAGCTTCTCGGTTCTATCATTGTCTTTCCCTTCCCATGGCGCGGTGTTCTTTCCTTTCGGGTCTACACCGGGTGTTCGTTCACAATCACAAACTTTCCATTTGCTTTATACCGTACGTGTCGCGCTTTTTAGACTTCGAAGTTCGAAATCCCCCTCAAATCACATCCTCTTTGTGCTCTACGTATCATACCCTCCTTCTCAATTTCGTGTGAGCCGATCACATTCGAGCTCGTCGTCGCTCTATATCGTAATTGGCGCCCGTCGGGCGCACAGGCAGCACTCGCTTTATTCCTGTTTCCGCCTTTCGTCCATTCCATTCTGCGCATCACCCGGAAATCTCAGCATCAAGGCAACACAGATAAAGCAATACGAGTACTAGATTTCGCGAAAACATATTTCCAACTTGAATACAAATACAGTACAGGTAGCAAAAACTAACAACGAGAGCAATGAGAGCAGTAGGACTTCGATGCAGATGGGCGGAGAAGATGGGAGATCAAATGTGCGAGGCAGCACCATACCTTTCTGGCTTCGTAGCAACCAATTGCTGTTTCAAGCGAGCAATATCGGCTTCATAGTCTCTGGCCTTTTGCGCCTCCTGGTCCGCGCGGGCAGTCTCTTCTGCCCGGCGTTGAGCCTCCCAGTCGGCGCGGGCGGCCTCTGATGTAGCGCGGGCGGCCTCTGATCTAGCGCGAGCATCTATTTCTGCAAGCTGGTCCATGCATAGTCTGTGTCAGTGGATTGGTATCCAGATAAATGATAGCACGCACTTGATCGTCCTTGGCCCGAGCCTGAACATATTAAATTAGAACTAATTCGCAAAAAAGTGACAGAACATACTTTACGTTCGAAGTCTTCCAGCGCAGATTGGTACGACTCCATGATGGTAGACATTTGCTCGTTGGTCGGCAAGTTGCTGCATACATTTTGAAGCAGCGTGTTTCCCACATAGGGTACTTTTCCTGTCTCCATCCTTTTTGGGCGCAAATCTTCGCCGATCACGGCGCGGTGATGACGTTTCATCACTTGTATCATGGCTTCAGCGTAGAAATAACAGTTTGTGAGGTCGATCTTGTATGTCTTTGCAGAGTAATGGACAGTGGCGGCAAGTACAGCGACCTGGTAGAGTTGAATTGGGTCTTTGAGCGTGACGGTGCGCGAGATGTATGATGCGGGATGCGGCCATCTCGCCGGTCGTGTTTGGGTAGTGGAAACAGACACCCGATCGACCGCGTTGCGAGCTCTGACTGGAGACACCTTGTCTGCGATGTCGTCGATTGTCTCCAAGGAGGTGTTGCAGCTGGCTTGTACGGCCTCACTGCTGCCGCGCAAGATCCCTCTGCGAGCTAAGGGCTCTCCTTCGCTCTGAGCTTCAGCCGCGAGCGCCCCCTGGGTGTATGTGATAGATTCGTCCTTGTTGTCGAGCCCGCGAAAGCGTTCAAAAACCAGGTAAAACGTGCGTCTGGGGCCGACAACCTTCGCGCTGACATATTCGTGCCCCACGCGGGTGTCCTCCTTGCAGTGGTACATCTCTGTTACCATGTATTGTTCCATACGGAGAGAGCCATGCGCGTTGTATCCATTCAATAGGTTGTTGATATATCGCTCGATATCGCTCCCACTCTTGTCCAGCGTCTCGAAGGGAAGGGGGTCGTCGATGGGTGCGTTCAATGACATGCCGAGGAATTGGAGAGCTTTGCGGAATGCGGAGGCAAGGGAGTTCTGGAGTTCGGATATCATCGTGTCGACACGTAGAGTCGCCGGTTGAAATAACGATGGACAGATGCAACGCTGCGAAAACGTTGCCGTCGATGCCACCGTATGGCGGCGGTCCACAGAATCCAGATTGTCAAAAGCAACGAGGCGCGTCGAACTGGATGTAAATGTCATGCACGTGACTCGGTCCGTCTTTCCGCCGGACGACTTTGCGCATTTCCTCCGCGTTCGCACACCTTTTACACCCTGCTTCAAGGAGAGCGGGACAAATATAAAGCATCAAATATCAAAAAAATGCCGCTGCCCCTAAAATATATAAATAGTCGAAGCATCGATGTCTCGATGAGATTACGATGGGAACGATTTACTTCTTTGAAGTTTCATTCGGGAGACAGAAGGTACTTACATAGATGATGTAAATTGGATGCGGACATAACTTGGAAAGAAAATCAAGTTTTGATATTTGATTTTGCTTGAGATATGTGTTTGGGACCCTCTATCACAAGTTCCAAGTAGCAGATAAGTACGAGACAGCTACTAGCGATTTTGACAGCCTTATCGAAGCGAACACTTATCGATGTCGCTGCACTAGTACGTCAACCTAAAACCGGCTCTAGTCTACGTTTCACAGCAGAAAAGTCGAGAACATGCAGAGCCAAGCAAACTTTCGGAATGAATGATGGGGCGTGAGGAGACCAACCCAAATTGAAAGACTACAGTATGTTCCGATTAATAAAGAGCAGGTGTGGCTGCCGGGGGCGCTGGAGGAAGAGTCTTTAAAATTGTATGTCTGGTGGTTCATGTTTGACGGAGAACCAATTTTTTCATGCGCAGCGCCGCCGTGGCGCTTTGGAAATGCTTACACGGAGCGGTAGGAAACCAACATGGTAGTGAGTGTGACGAGTAGTATGTCGTCGCCCAGACCGGTCAAGCATTTAAATGTGAACGTACCAGGTCCCGCACTTGGGCTGACCAGTTCTGAATCTGGTCGGGACAACCACCCTCTCCAGCGGTTCCTTTCAGTCGTCGTGGGGTCAAAGACGTGAGCAGGTTGTGGACCCTTTCCGTTCTACTATGCGATACCTACCTTTTTTTCCCCGATCAAGGCTTTCTTTTTCGGGGAAAACTCGAGCAGGTTCCTTGAGCAGAGTTGTGCCCTTTCCCTTCAGAGGATATCGCGCACATTCGCTCACCCACACCGCTTCGGATTTAAATCTGGTTTTAAGCAATACGAAGCAAGATATTTAGGCGCCTATGATGTTCACCTATCAATCATGTAGTGTACACACCGCGAGGCGGGTCTCTAGAATTCTGGCTGCTAAGTTAACATTAAAACAGAAGATATGTTACCCCTACATCCCCCCTATAATGCTCCGAGTCAGTGAACGCTATACCAGTGACTCCGCACGTTGTGCAGCCCAGTCGAAGAGCGCATGCTATTCCTACCTTCTTCCGAGAAGATGTCGTTCATCTACTTCTACCGACATGACTCCTCTGCTGTCTCAAAAACTTGCATCATCAAGTCGACCCGTTTGCTGTAATTGAGGTACCGCACGACAGCAAATGATAGACATCTACTTTGGGCGCCTATTTCACGTCTACGCCACCGGCTACTCCGTATCGTTGTTCGGGCGGCGCACAGCATGGAAATTATACCCCTTCCTCAGTACAGGGATCCATGCAGATAAAATAGCAGTTGCGCTGCTCATTGGCTGAGAAACAAGCAGCAGTAGTTGGGCAAGGATACGTGACACTAAGCCGCCAATACACACTTTCAAACACTGGATATTGGAATTCTGGTATTTTATTACGCCATCGTGAGCTTGAAGTGGTACACCTTCATTTATGGCCCGGATGAGGAACGACTTTTATCAGAGGAAAAAAACGCCGTCGCAGTCAGCCAACTAACGGCCTATAGAAACCCATTTCTTCGATGCCGAACGGTGACGTACGGGTAGCGTATTCAAGCAGAATTTGTTCGGCCACTAGTCCTTGATTGGCTCTCAATGTATATCCGGGTATGAGTCCCGTTGGAACCTAACATCTCAGAGGCACGCTCAGGCTTGCCGTGCTGAGGAAGCACAGAATTCTGCAGAAAGAACAGGCGACGGACATTTGAAATTCGATTTGGTGATCATGGTATCGGTATCTGATTCCATAGCTAAATTTTCAGATAGCCTCGGAGTAACACAGCCGGAGCCTTATCGATGCCACCGCGCGTGGTTTGCAATTTAAACGAGGCATGTCGAGCTAGATGATAGTGACAATTTGGGAAATTCGTCTCGATTTTGCACACCTTTCACATGCTGCTTCGTGGAAAGTGGTACAAATATAACGCATCCATAGAGGTGTATTCAATCTGTTTATTAATAAATGAAGCATCGATAACCCGACTTGAACGTCTTAATCTTTGCAATCCATGATATTGCGTGTCATGGATATGAAGGAAACCAGTCAACTTTTGATACTGCGTGCTTAATAGCTGTTTCAGAGCGGACAGCTTGTGGGCACATTTATTTCACATTGGTGGGCTAGTGGCCTTGTGACGACTTTATCCGATCCGAAGACCATGCTTTTCTGTTTCTCCGTACTTCAACATCTCAAACCCTGACCCGTTTTGCTTTTCGCGGCAAAAAGTCTCTTGAACGTGGACTTTCGTGCCGTAATACACAAGCGTTATCGGCATCGTGTTCCTTCCGTAAGAGTAATATCAATTCTTACGCAGTGCGGTCAGGTAGCAACGTTGACATCCAATCTCCACAGTGAATAAGTTTCCATGTTAGTGCAAGAAGAAAAACATCTGACCGGATCCTGTGTCCTGACAGTGTCAATGGACGGGATATTTGATATTGAGTGTCACCTCGGTTGACAGTTTTGAACGCCGAATAGAGGCGAATTTGAACAATTGAGTTGTCAGACACTGTATACTGAAGGTATGTGTCGGTTCTCTCAGATATTTTCGGTCTTGCGTTGGAGAGTGCGGGGGATAAATCATAGCGGCATCGGTCGGGCGGGTGATGGGAGCGACGCCCGCGGACCTCTTGCCTGCCATATATTTAATCTACGGGTGCCTCCATCTATTATTTCCGCAGTATATCGCGCGACAATTATCGAGTCGTGTATCGCATCGCATCGTAGTGTATCTACGGCGAACTTGAGCAGTTGACGAACGAAGGTAGCATTTATGTAAGTCACGGTCATGCTTAGAAAATATTTGATGGCGGGCCGCAAAATGTTCGCACGATCTTTTGAGTATGTACTACGTCGACATTGGACCACCATTGACGATGACGGTCCCACCCCAGCTGCGACACGACATTGGCCCAAGACTTCTCATCAACGCCGCACACGACGTCCATGTAGTGTCTACGCTGTCTCTCGCGCTAGCTCCCGCAGTCTCGCACACGCGTCTTGGACGCGCACGCGTCGAACGGCGCCAGTCCCTCTCTCGCATGCCAGTTACTCCTCGCCGGCTCTGTCACTTACACAATCACGGAAGCTCCCGGTTCTACTGTCCATCGTGCTGAATGTCTCATAGTAGCAGCTCCGCTCGAGCTGCACTCTTGCATCGCTGGACTGAACGCCAGACCCAACGACAGTCGTATAACGGAGATTGCCCAGGTCGTTGCCTCCCTCTGTACGTCTGTCTCCCCTTTCTACCGCTGCCCGTGCTGACCGTCTTTATATTATCCGATCCTCACACGCGTCTACCATCACTAGTACCCTCCGTGTCCATGTCAAATCCAGCTCCTTCACCATCTGCAATCTCGACAGCAAAGCCCCGATGTCCCAGCAGCGTCAGAACCTCCAAACAGCACGGACGTGCATTACGCAGTCGGGGAACCCTGACAACTCGATCACGATTGCGCTAGTGTAGAAGCTGAAGCGAACAGATGTCAGTCTATCTCAAAATATGGCTGACTTGTGGCTGACTCCAGGAATCCGGCATAAAATGAAGCATAGGAACGACGCAGACTTGACCCATCCCCATTTCGCCCATACTCAAGATGGCCTTATTCATTCACCCCTGCATCTTTATTTTCCTCACGGCCATCACCGCACTAGCTCAAGCTGCCACAGCCCCAGGGATGGAGCGTCAAGCTGAGCTCCGTAATCTCGCTTCATGGTTCAAGGCGCACAACCATGCACTGGCCAGAGCGATGAACAATGCCGATGTTCAACGCGCCGCGGAACGAGAGACCGGACTCCGGCGGGTGCTTTCCCAGTCTCCCGGGCCCATCGACAATTAAAGCCCTCACTGCACGCCAAGAAAACCTTTCGCGTCGGATTTCGGATACCCGGTCTCTGTGCAGCCAGTAGTCCCATACATTTTTTCTGCCATAGATGGTGAATGCCGACTTTACCATTAGATACTCTCGTTATGTCAATATTGCAATGACAATGTGGCCGCTTTCTCTCTCGCTATTTTCCGACGTGGTACTTCATCCTGAGCCAGGCGAGTCCTCCGCCAATAATCACGAATGAACGCGAGACCTGACTCTTCGCGGACAGGGCGATTTGGATATCAGCGTGTCGCGTGGGGTGTGGGCGACGCAGATGCACAGCGAAGGGATCCTAGACCAGGCGCGCCGGACGAGTACGGCAGTCTTTCTGATTTTTGGCGTCAACAAGAGCAGGGAATTTCACGGCTACGCGAGGTGCGCGCTAGTGCCCGCATTCGGGTGATCGATAGCGCTGAGATCAAGCGCGTTTGCGTAGGATTTCTGCTCGACCCGGGCGATGTGCAGCGGACAAGCCGCCCACCGCATCGCTCCCCTGCCGCGCTTCCGAGTCGGATCTCCAGTCAGCCACGCCCCCTTTTCTCGACCAGCGATCACCGTATTGTCGATAACACGCCTCTCGTCGTCGGGGACTTGACCGCAACCGCACCGACGAGCGCAGGATTGTATCTCAAACGCGGGCTGGTTGAGCGATTCTCGTTGGACGCGTCAGCCCCTGGGCGCGCGAGCCGGGGGCGCGAAGACGCGCGAGGAGGATGAGTGCATCCGTGGATATCCGATCTGGTCCACGCGGATGACGGCGTCGGCGACGACACAGGCGGCGCAGGGGACGAGCGCCCGCACCACCCCCGTCCCGGGCAGGGTGGGCGAGTGGCCCTGCGAGGCGCGGCTGGCGTTCGCTCACACGCGGAACCTGCGGCACCCGTGGAATGGAATCGCGACACGGAGAGCAAGGCGTCGCGCAACGGCACGGAGGTCGAGCCGTCCGTCGGGCGGGTGCTGCTGCGCGAGTGGCACGAGCGGGCCCCGCAGGTGCACGGGCATCGAACGGATACTTACCCCGATCTGCCGCCCGGCCCGTGCCTCTGGCTGCTGCTGTCGTCTGGCTGGTGTTGGTCGCTTGTCGCGATCGTGATCGTTTCTCGGGCGTGCGCAACGGTGGGGTGTAATGCGTAACGTTTAGCAGCTCCAACTGTTCTTCTTTTTTAAAAAAAGAAAAACACGCATTGTCACAGGTACATCTCTACGTCTAACGATCTGTGAGTCTCCCCACGTCGAGGCGCGCGTCGCTTTGCTGACAGGACTCACTTCATTTGCCGCCAGGTCGTACTATAGTGCATACGTGGTGGATTTAGTTTGAACTTGTTGGTTTTTGACAATTGACACGTGCGCGACGGCCGAACTTGCCGTGGATGGTCGGCTGGTCGGAAGGTCAATCGTTCAAGCTCAGGTTGAACTTTGCCGGTCGCGCTGACCCTTGCCTGACCCCCGCAGTTCACAAAAGTTGCTGTCGTCGTTCTCAGTCGTACACTCCCGCATCCAAAGTCGCCACGATGCGTACCTTCAGTAAAAGCTCAATGTATCGTTACCTCTCGAATGTTACAGCGCGGTGCTGTTGAATTGATTACGGTAATATTCAAGTAATATTAGCATTTCTGTTGTCTCCTCGCCCTGACCGTGACTTACGATCTCCTCAGATGTTTCGCCACTCCACGGGCAATGAGCCAGTGTCTTTCGCGATTTTCTTCAGAAGCATTCAGAAGCACCTCTGAAGCGGCGGATTTCACGAATGCGCAGCGCACATGTAGCAACTCGCTCTCCCCAAACACCTGCCGTCCGTCACAGCACCTCCTAGAATAAACACGAGATACTCTCTCCGTAGCCACGACGTACTCCCCCGTTGCGTACCTCTTGATCTCGACCGTTACAGCGCCGTCTCTCAATCAACGGATTCTACAAATCCACGAACTATCTCCCACCCAAAACGCTCGCCGCCTGTCCCTTAGCTGCCGCCTGCGTAGTGCCTTCCAGACGGAACACGAGACACTCAATCGGACACTACGACGATCGCTTCGTCTCTCGTGTCTCCGCCATCTGCGTCTCGCTTCTGCACCTAGCCTGATGTGCAGACCGCCGACACCTTGCGCCAGGCCCGCATATATTCAGCAATTCCCGGGCGATGATCAGCTTCTCCTTCCTCTGAGTTTCCTCTGAGCTTCCACCATTGCTGCCTGGAACGTTCGTCTTTGGCTGATAACCCATGCCTCTCAGTCGAGATTTCTGTCTACACGCTTTCGGTCTTCTGTCTCTTCGTCTAGCCCATCGCGGGCCACACCCATTCCTATCCGCGCCCCGTGATCCCTTCATGTCGTCAGCGTGCGGACGCTCATTCCGCGTTCATCCCTATCCAATGATCAACACCATTGTCACCCGCTATATCCACCCGCGGAGAACACAACCGGGTCTCCATTCCTTCCATCCATCGACAAGCCCGTCCTGTGGGGGTTTAATATCAACATATATCGAGCGCTTGTTAGGCACACATCTCAGCACGAAGCTTATAATGTGAAGACCCAGGCACATGCTCACTCCCGCTTCGTGTACCACAGCTTACAGCGATGCGTCGAGCTCTATTTTGCATATATTTATCGTACCGCTCCTCTTGGGGGAGTAGCATCCCCCGCCGTCATCGTCTCACGATTTACCACCTTCCACCCCGGTATGCACCGCCTCTGCCCCAGGATGTACTCCAAAGCGTCGATGTTGAAGACATTGGGATTCAGCGGACCATATTACATCTACGCTAGATCAGTAAAGTCCGCGTGATTACCTATATCAAATCCAAGCTCACTGCCAACTATAGGTCGTCGTCTGCGTAGTTCACGTTTATCCACGTAGATACATGTCGCAAACTTCATGGCGTCTCTTGAACAATTGCCCACCACAAACCGAACATTTCCCAATGGGCTGTACTGCAGGAGTCTATTGCTGAGTGCGACCATGAACTGAACACCATCATGCAGAAGATATATGTGCCGGAGAACATGGACGGTGCTACTTACTCGGGCCGCTGCGTCATTCCGCCTTTCCCCTTTGATCGTCCACCAACTCCCGAGGACGTAGTGCATGTCACCTTCGTTGAGAATTGCGAGCTGGATCTATCTTCTCGCTTGCAAGTTGCGGTTGACTCTCCTGTCAAATTCGAATTAAATTTATATTTGAATGTCGGAGGCTCATACATGTACTCAACAGCGGGAACCCCAAAGTACTGGTGAGGTTCCAGTCTTGCATAATGGCACACAGTTGTATCAAGCACGCAAAATTTGTATTGAACATGTTACATGGTACTAGGTAGTACATTCAGATATCAAAGGCACAATTCATCTCATTGGTTTTCCGTCATGGGGAGCATGATCTACAAGCCGGTGAAGTTGCCGTGACCCATAGTGAATGTAGGGTCTTCAGGAATCACCCTGCCTATTGCACTGATATGAGTACTTATACGCGCATGGCTTGTAGAGATACTTACCGACAAACTTCCCGGGAAATAAAAGACCGCGATTATTCACAGGACTTATGTACAAATGGAGAAAAACTGTGCTTACCACGCCAACCCTGTGCTGCTGGACGTTAAAAAAGAGAATAACGAGCCGGAGGACTCCAGGGCGAACTACCACCCCATTGTATACGGAGAAAGTGACCTGTTCGGGACGCCCAATATGGCGTAATGCTCCCAGAGAGGACCCTCCCCACTGGTCTGCATGCCATAGACATATCGTCAGAATTCTAGCCAAGATCCTTGTATTTATCATCCACATACCGCGGGTTTTACCGTCAAATGCGGGGACGAAGCTTCCGGCACGAGTGATCTTGAGCTCCTTTGGGGCGGAGAACGTGGCCAGGCTGGCCCCCTGAATCAGGATGCTGTCGGGGCCCAAGATCTGCTGGGTAACGACCTCGTCGGTGAGATCCGCGTCGCTTCTGCCTTCAAAGCTCTTGAATAGCGGCTTGACGTGCTCCTCAAATTCATTTTCGTTTTGGGGGCCGGCGACAGATGACATGGTGGATGGCGACTTGTTTTCAAGGGGATTGAAATGACTCGATGCGATCAGCTGTGGTTGGGGGTGCTGGTTTTATAGATTCCAAGCGGACATCGTGTATCTTTTGGTCTGGTCATATGGGATGTCTTTCCTGTGGTCTATCTCACGTCCTCGCGGAACATTTGAATTTGCCCGTGTCTACCGGAAGTTTTTGGAAGTATTCAATTCGGAAATGAGGAGACAATTGAATAGCAGATCAGGAGTTCCAATGAGTAGGCGCCGAAGAAGCCAGTATAGACTAAATATATGCATTTATCTCCAATCTATCCCTCACATTATGTCCCTAAGTTGCAAGTTGGCTCCAGGCTCGAATTAACAATAAGGCAGTCCGTTTCGTTGTGTAAAACATGTAAACAAATCTGTATTACGTGGTAATACCCCTTTAAACTCAGAACTTCTCAATATTTAGCAATTGGGACTGTGCGGAGGTGGGTGTGTCTGCGCTCGCAAGTTGATCTGAAGCGGCGGCCAAGTGTTGCACTAATTACGGACTTGGAACTTTACTATATTGAATTTTACGGACAATCGGCAGTATCAGGAGGCACCAGAGAAACCAATCGGAATTCTATAACGAAGTTAATCTCTAATAAGTATCATGTAGCAGGTCAGGCCGAGGTCAGGCGTTCTGCCAATAAGCGCCAGTAACTATATTCGTCTTAGTAAAACTACCGATCTCTCACGCTATGTCCACCGGGTTGTTGGATCGGAACCAACCTCGCAATACGGCAATCCGCTTCAACATTGTAAAGTTTAAGTAGTTTCGGCATTCAATATCCCAAATCGTAGGCTGTAATCTTTTTTTTCTGCGACCTGTATAACACACATGCAGTGGGTTTTTCAGCCCGTGTATATTCAGCTTCTGATTAGTCTTACGACGCTCGTTGCTCACTGCCAGTAAGTGGCGCGGTGTGAGCAAAGTGTTCTAAAGCAGAGACGACACATATATCTGGTCTGGTCATATGGTACATAGAGTATATCTTTGCTGCAGTATATATTAGGTCCTCAATTGACTGGAAGCATTCAATACAGATAACGGGAGGTCAGGAGTCCAAATAGGCGCCAGGGAAGACATTGGGAGTGCTACAAAAATGCCATTCTCACATTACGTCCATCCGAAATTGTTGATCTCAAATATGGAATTTCATTCCAGGTAATAATATCAGCACATCCATGTCGACTCCCCTGATTCAGACGCGATAACCGTCTTCGATGGTTCTGGAATTTGTCCTGAGTGAATACAGGCGGAATGGGCTTCGGTGCTTTTGAAGAGGTGCCTATGGTATAGGTGACGGTGGGAAAGTGGTTATATGTGTACATAAATACTACATATATTGAGTTGTCTCGGAAACGGCAAGAGAATCGCAGGACAGAAACCCCAAGCCGTGAAGGATTCCCTGGCAATATCGATCTCTCATATTTAACATATTTATATTCATTGATTGGATGCAGCCGGGACCATTTCATGATATGCCATGCCGTTCTGTAATATTTTCGGAAGGGGTCAGGCGCTCTGGAATTAGACGCCAGAGAAGCCATCCATTTCTATAATTTATAAATACATCCGTATCGGCGCCTGATTCTTACCAGGTAATGTCTTTTCACCACTTTGAATTTCCTCTGTCAATAAAGCCATGTTTATTTAGATCATGCAGTCGGCTGACTTTGCAACGGTGCTTTTGTGGCGGTTAGCCCATCTGAATCGGCGCTTGTGGAGGACAGTGACGATGTACTTATATTTTTATATAGAACGGAATGCCGTATAGCACGCTCAGCTATGGGTACGGAGTGAAAGAAGGTACACTATGGAGTCAACCATGCATGCCTCCCAGTGCCCGCGACACATCAGCAAGCCTTTAGCTTCAGCTTTAACAACCGCGCCACGGTGGTTACAAAAGTAACTTGCTCTCCTAACGTGCACCTGCGATAAGTTAGCTGGTGCTAACTTATCGCAGGCACGTTAGAATGGAACAAGTTAGCACACGTTATTCCTATACGCGGCACGCTAACGTGCGACCTCGCGTGTGTGGCGAAAGGTCGGCCTGGCTCGGCAGAGCACGGTTAACGTGCGTGCCGATGCTGCCGGTATTACTAATACGCGGACACGCCTAGGCGGTCCTCTGCATGTTGTGCCTACCTGCTGTCAAACCTGCTGTGCGATTTTGTACATTTTGTAGCTACCAGAATGAGGGGATGTAGATAAAATCACATATAACCAAAGATTTCATGAATAAAAACAGAGAGCGTGAGTGCGACTGGTCTACGATGAATATTCCATGCACGTTTCAAGTTTAATCGCATTATCCTATTCATTTTTTTGATATATCTTTTCTACTGATAATACTTGTATGTCTGCCTTGAAAGATGAGTGATAAATTTGATGCGTGACACCTGATCTCATGACGCCAACTTTCGAGATATGTGAACGAAACAGACTGTACAAAAGCCGCACCAAAGCTCGACCGAAGCCCGACACTTCAAAGCAGTGTGATCTGTGTACCCATTGCGCACGACCGGAATAAATTAATATATTTATTGTTCGGCCAATAGTCTCATATAGATACGAGATAAAATATGACCTACGAAGATATCAAATGCGGGTGATTGATCCCAAAATCAAATAAAGATCAATGATTGGACGGATATTGCGACGGCTTGGGCCCTGGGGTGCTGCTGAGTTCCTGCTGAGCATATCCCCACTTTCAAATAGGAATCTTGATAAAGAATATTCACACTTTATATATTCTACTATCCTAATCACACGCAAAATCGATGGTACAAGCTTGTGATATCCGGCTCGCTGTGCCAGTCCGCAAGTCAGCACATTAGCAGATTACCATGCGTGAGAATAAGTTAACCTGTATCGGCATCTCGGCTGACAGAGGCCTGCACGTTAGCAAGTTCGGCCAATAAGTAACTTTTTTCACCGTCCATGCGCACCAGATAGGAGACGCGGGGTGTTACTTCCGCGAGCGGGCGCGGGGCTCGAGCGGTGCGGGGCGTCTGGAACGACCAGGGCAAGGGAGGGGGGGGTGACGATGGGGGAGTGAGCTGTGGATGGGGTGTCGAGGCGGGTTGTGGTTGGGCGGTACACCGATGGCCGTACTTACCGCGCCACGTTCATCCGCTGCGCCGCCATCGCGGAGGGGTGTGCTTCCGTATTACCAGCCCCTATCCGTTTTTCCCCTCGCATGAATCACCGATACGCCCGTTAGCGAAGAGGAAGTCAAGGACGGTTAGATGCGTTGAGGTTCAATGAATCGGGGCACGTTCTCCGCTTGACACTACATGTCCGTGTGCTGATGGGGGTGCGTCACCCCACGCCCCGACCGCCGCGCGCCAGGCTGACGTCGGCATCTGCGCCCTGGAACAACGCACGCCGGCGGCGGCCCACGGCATGAATGTCCGCGGGGATCCCTGGAGGTCGAGCGCTTCACCCGCTAGACGCTCCCAGGACTCCGTCGTCGTCCCTCTCACTTACACACGCCGCAGGCCGCACGCTCTCCCCTCACGCCAACTGAGTACACCCGCGCCCACCACCAGATCCGATCCGATCCGCATCGCCCGCCCGCCCTTTCGCGTTTCCCCCTCCGCGAGTTGTACCCCGCCGTAACCGCGTCACTCACGATCCCTTCTTCCCGCGCTGAAGATAGCATTCTCCATAAGCACCAACGAACGAACGGCGCGACGGCGGGTATGGTCGGGATATGCGTTGCGCGCCATGACGCGTCGCGTGATGACTCACGGGTAACTCTAGAGAGACGGTTTCGCAAACGTAAGTCGAGAGGGGGGTAGGGGTAGCACTATAACGCCCTCGCTGCGCTTGTAGCGCGTTCGTTACAGTGGAACGGTGCTCGAGCGGTGCGAGCAGGGCATCGACACATCCAGCGGTCAGGCGGAAGACGCGGCGCCGACACGCGACGGGCAGCGCGGGGACTGCGGTGATATCGGCGGGGAGGGACGCATACGACGGCGTGCCAGTGCCTCGCGCGCGTGCGGGCAGGGAGGCAGCGCGGTGCGGGCGGCGGGCGGCGGGAAGGGCTGCCGGTGGCGGTTGCGGCGGCGGCGGCGCAGACGCCGGGAAAGGCGACGCGACACGACGCCGTGCCGGGTAGGCAGGTGGGCTTGGTGGACGTACGGGGTGACGCGTGCCCGGGGTCCTGCGGCGGAGTGGGGGTGTTCCAGCCGGACTGGGCGCATGGAGTGGGCGACGGAGGGGCGTCGATCGACTGTATACGGGCGGGATGGGTGGTATGCTTCCGTCATATGACGGGGATGGGTAGCACGACGGCGCGTCGGCGCGCGCGCCCATGCGGTGAGGGCAGACGGCAGGCGTCGGGCGGTGGGAACATCCACGGCGGTGGCACCAGGAACAGATGGGACGACGGAGAGACGGTTGTATCCTGGTCGGGAGGTGGTGCGGAAAAAGTATGCGCTTGGAGGGCTGCGAGCGCCGTTCATGCGCCGGGCGATTTTCTTGGGAGAATGAGTTGGGATTCGGAGAATCCAGCAACAAGCTTGTCTCTGGTCCAGTTCTGGAACGGCCGATACGAGCGAAAGAGGCGGCGGGGGATGCGACGCGACGCGTCGACTCGTATGAGGACCGCTGTGGACGGTGCGAAAATGATGGATTTGCCTTGATGGTGCCACACTCTCACTCACAACTCACTCGCTGATCACCGCCGTGCTGATTCATTCAGGATCCCTGGTTAAGCAGCGGCGGTAAGTATTGGGAGAAACCAACCCACCATCTGTCCTCCAAGAGAGACTTATGATTCGGGCTATTGATGGCCTTATTGATGGCCTGCCATTTGTTACAACATTTTGTGAGTTTCACGAGACTTTGTATGCAAGGTAATAAATCTCTCAACGGAGAATAAATAGGCTTTCATATCGCGCTGGGGTTTCTGTGGGAGCCACAGCTCACATCTCATGGACTCCTCTCCGGATCTTCAGTCGTTCAGCACGGGAACGCGCATAAACTGGCGCCAGGTGCTGTTCGGGCCCTCAGTGCCAGTAGCGTCATAAAGGTGAGTTCGTAGCGTTCAAAGTGCAGAGCGCTGATATCATAGCAATTATGATTGAACTTAACCATATTTTCGCGAAAGACGTAGTTCCCTACTGTTGGAATGATTGCTCGATTACCCAAGTAGGTAGTCGAACATTCCACCAATGACGAGCGCCTTCGAGGCGCGTCTATTACATTCTTACATTTGTGTTTACATATGTTTTCTATTTCCTAAATGACTTGTTCACTCGTATATAGTATTTTATAGAATATTGTAGATACATCTAGCTACCATACTTACATGTATATAAGGACAGTATGTAGGCAGAATATTAAGATTGATTTTCTCTCAACTTCACCACTGCGCACTACATTCTCAATA